>PQFF01000480.1:152428-163556 GCA_003547095.1 Diversispora epigaea | reverse complement strand
TTTTTTTTTTTTTTAACGGTGAGTGCGGCTTGCTTTATTTATAACATGCTATTAAACTGCAAAACAATTTACATATAAAAATAAAACTAACTAGGAATTTTAATAAAAACCACTGTTGAACCTACCACTCTGAAGGAAATCCGACGAAACTATCAGAATAACCCAATAGCATACCTAAAAACAAAAAAATTCATTTTTCCCTTTTGGTATATCGTTATTAATATCCAAAGGTCCCCTCCTATTTTACACACCTTAAGGAACAACATCCTTCACCACACAAGAATTTGAAAAACTTCCTTTTCACGTGACCAACTCATCTATTTTGTTATTATAATATTTCACTGTCTATATTTAAAAGAAAACCCATCGGACATTCTTCCAGCAAGGAACATATTGGTAATAACGGCGAGTTCTTAGAATCTATCCTCATTGTTTGGCTCCCTCCCATTAACATGGTATTCGAACATAAGTTCTTTCAGTATGTATTGTTGGTGTTTGCGGTAGTTTTTACAGATTGGTATCAATAACAGATCCAAAGATCCTTCCAGGTTTCCGCAGTGCATGGCCTCAGTCTTCAGATAGTCAGATTAGTCTTCAGCAAAGCTTACTTAATCCCTTACCCTAGGCTCCTATTTCAAAAAGCACGGACTTATCCATCGTAATACGCTGGTTTAACGAAACTCACGTTTCTTCCAGACCCATAAAGCTCCGACTTCTGCGCGAATTAACGAGCTCGCTCCAAATATAGAAAGCTAGTATTATAATTCTGAAAAAATATAAACCACTGACAACTAACCAACAACCCAACAACTAATCCTCTTCTCATTTACAGCAACTCACATCCCGGCAACAACTAAAAAACTACACCCTCCCCCGTCCTCCCACAAATCATCACATCCCCTGCATCCCCACCGATCATCCCCTTAAGTATCACCATACCACACTTTTATATCAATGCGTCACCCCTTGATCGACAGATCGACAATCAGGGTCAAACCGAAATTTGAAAATTTTCCAAAAACCATCCAAATACATGAAAAAAGAAAATTCGTGGCGCAGACCCTTCCCCTACTCAAGGAAACCAAATAGTACCATATGATATCTTTAGTTTTCACGTTCATCCAGATACTCACGTAGACGACGAGGCGGAAACTAGTTCTTAAAAAACCTGAACTCCCTATCAGGTCTTAACCCCAGGCTTTCTCCCTGAGCTTATACGCCCAGTACCGTCCAAGTACGCAACCCTCCGTTGTTTACGCTTCTTTCTAAAGAAAACAGAACCAGCTCCACAGCGCCAACGTTCGTAACTGTTCAGGTTGAAGCTACTCCGATAGTTTAGCCTTATCCGGTCCGAGTAGAGACCTCCGCACTAAACAAGCCCCCTAGTAGTCACTTAAGTTTTTACTGCGGAACCATAAGTGGAGACCGAGAGAGAGAAAGAGTTACCAGCTTACAATACAATATATTAAAATGTTAATATCGGTAAAATTAATTAATAATTTTATCTGATCAACCTTTTGTCACGTGACCAAAATTGCACCAGCCAATCAGAAATTGCGTCTGAATTTAGCCAGAAAAAAATTAATTAGCCTTTGAGTCAGAATTTAGCCGGCGCAATTTAATTAGCCTTTGAGCCAGAATTTAGCCAGAATTTAGCTGGCGCAAAATTAATTAGCCAAAGGCGCAATTATTGAGCCAGCCTTCATATCAATTGAGCCTTCCACCCTTACATCAAGGTGTCCAACACTATCATCGCAATAGTTTATATCACAAAAATTAAAACGACCTAGAGGCTCAAAGGGAGCGCGATCAAAAAAAGCGGGATATATGCAAAAGAGAAGGCATAGATCTTATTGAAATACCATACTCTGCTGATTTACTTTCCTATATTAGGCATACGTTGGAGAAGAAGGGGTATTTGCCAACCTCCGATTCTTAGACGAGATAGCTTCACCAATACATTCGATATAATTTTCTTTTTATACAATAAATCGATAAAGATAAGTACCAATGTCATACATTAAACTACATCCATTTACCTTACCCGAAATACTGATGGATATTTTCTCATATTTTGCTATAGATAAAACATTATACCCAACCCTATTCGTTAACCGGTTGTGGTATATGAATTCTACACCCTTTTTATGGAAAGAAGTTGAATTTCGTGGAGATACAAATAGATCTTGCCCACAATTGAGAAAATTCAAAAAGGTGATGTGCGGGAGACAAAAACCTTATGCTTTATATATATTTCGACTCCATATTTCTAACTGTAAAATTTCTGGTGATGTATTATATGAAATTATTAGATCATGCCTTAATTTACGTCATCTGGAAATCAAATATTGTCGGGGTCTATCTGATGAAGTCTTCGGTAAAATTGTACGAAACCATACCTTTCTTTCTCTTAATATTCTATATAATTTTAAAAACTAAACAGGTTGTAAACCAAACAATATGAGAGATACAACTTTACGTACAATAGCTCATTCAGGTTCAAACCTCCAGAAGTTGATATTTAATTCCATAAAAATATCTGATACAGCATTGAAGGAAATTGCATATTCATGCTCGAATTTAACTCATCTCCGTACAGGTTTTTCTAAATACATTAGTGATGTGTCGATAATTAATATTGTTCAAATGTGCCCTAATTTAGAATATCTCAAAATAGGAAGTCGTAAAATCACTGATGCTTTATTGAATCAGATTGCATGCTCCTGCCCTAAACTTCAGCACCTTTACCTGATTATGTGTAAAAAAATAACAGATAATGGAATTTGTGCGATCGCAAAATCACATCCAAACATTTTTACTCTTTCTTTCGCATGTGATACAAATAATAGATCTATTTCTGATATATCTGTAAAGATGATTGCAGATTCATGTCTTAAACTTCAATCCCTCGATATTTCTTGGCGTTATATAACTGATGAATCTATTTGTGTAATATCACACTCATGTTTAAAAATAGAAAAGCTTAATCTCGAGGGTTGCGACATCACTGATATATCTATCAATGCAATAGCGAATTTGTGTAATCTTCAAAAGCTTAACATTGAGGATTGTGAAAAAATAAGCAGAAATGCAATCATAACTTTACGGAGTAAAAACTCCACTCTCGATATTACCGGCTGGTATCAAAATACAGATACGAATACAGTCAAACCTATGTATAATCACCTCGTATATAATCACCTTTCGTTATAATCACTGTTTTTTTTGGTCCCAAATTTTTTATATTAATTTTCCCTATATATAATCACCTCATATATTGATTTTATGTATAACACTGGTCAAAAATTTATAAAAACTACACCTATCTGGTATCCGATAGGTGTAGTTTTTATAAATTTTCGACCAGTGTAATCACTATCACCACTAATTATAATCCCATCTATAAGAAATTTCCCCATGTATAATCACATATTTCATGTGATCTATTAGTAATATATTGTCTTCTGACTTGAAAACATAAATCACGCGTTAAGTTCAGCCAGTAAAATTTCAAACTTATGATTACACCAATCACATGCATTAAGTCATGCATTACACATGTTAATTTTTAACCAATTAAATCAAGCTGTGCCTGTCAATAAAATTTATAATCACTAGTAATATCTTTTTTCTATGTGGTGATTATATATAAGTTTTTTGTAATATCACATTTGCTTATAATCACCACCAAAATTTGGTCCCAAGGTGGTGATTATATATAGGTCTGACTGTAGTAAGTCGGATAATGCAGGGCATTGAATCTCTGATTCTACAGATAATTCATCGGAATAAAAAATTGCAATATATATTACTTGTTATAAGAGATGTTATATTGTGTATTCGCCGTGGATGAGGTAAAACCCTCAAAAAAATACCAGGGAGATAAAGATGCACCAGCGCACCCTTTTCGTATTGTAATGGCAGNTAATTTAGAATATCTCAAAATAGGAAGTCGTAAAATCACTGATGCTTTATTGAATCAGATTGCATGCTCCTGCCCTAAACTTCAGCACCTTTACCTGATTATGTGTAAAAAAATAACAGATAATGGAATTTGTGCGATCGCAAAATCACATCCAAACATTTTTACTCTTTCTTTCGCATGTGATACAAATAATAGATCTATTTCTGATATATCTGTAAAGATGATTGCAGATTCATGTCTTAAACTTCAATCCCTCGATATTTCTTGGCGTTATATAACTGATGAATCTATTTGTGTAATATCACACTCATGTTTAAAAATAGAAAAGCTTAATCTCGAGGGTTGCGACATCACTGATATATCTATCAATGCAATAGCGAATTTGTGTAATCTTCAAAAGCTTAACATTGAGGATTGTGAAAAAATAAGCAGAAATGCAATCATAACTTTACGGAGTAAAAACTCCACTCTCGATATTACCGGCTGGTATCAAAATACAGATACGAATACAGTCAAACCTATGTATAATCACCTCGTATATAATCACCTTTCGTTATAATCACTGTTTTTTTTGGTCCCAAATTTTTTATATTAATTTTCCCTATATATAATCACCTCATATATTGATTTTATGTATAACACTGGTCAAAAATTTATAAAAACTACACCTATCTGGTATCCGATAGGTGTAGTTTTTATAAATTTTCGACCAGTGTAATCACTATCACCACTAATTATAATCCCATCTATAAGAAATTTCCCCATGTATAATCACATATTTCATGTGATCTATTAGTAATATATTGTCTTCTGACTTGAAAACATAAATCACGCGTTAAGTTCAGCCAGTAAAATTTCAAACTTATGATTACACCAATCACATGCATTAAGTCATGCATTACACATGTTAATTTTTAACCAATTAAATCAAGCTGTGCCTGTCAATAAAATTTATAATCACTAGTAATATCTTTTTTCTATGTGGTGATTATATATAAGTTTTTTGTAATATCACATTTGCTTATAATCACCACCAAAATTTGGTCCCAAGGTGGTGATTATATATAGGTCTGACTGTAGTAAGTCGGATAATGCAGGGCATTGAATCTCTGATTCTACAGATAATTCATCGGAATAAAAAATTGCAATATATATTACTTGTTATAAGAGATGTTATATTGTGTATTCGCCGTGGATGAGGTAAAACCCTCAAAAAAATACCAGGGAGATAAAGATGCACCAGCGCACCCTTTTCGTATTGTAATGGCAGGGGCTAGCAATACAGGTAAGACCAATATGAATTTAAACTTGCTAACAACATCAGGAAATTTTTTATGTCGGAGGTTATTGTAATAATTTCATTTTCAAAGGTTATTGAAGATTATTGGACCAATAACCTTCGCAAATATTACGTTTATTATGATAAAGTGAAGGTTATTGAAGGTTATCAATATCAATAACCTCCGGAGTATTACGTTTTATTAATAAAAATGAAGGTTTTCGGTACCAATAACCTTCGTAAATATTACGTTTATGTTGGAGGTATTCGAAGGTTATCGGAGTGAAGGACTTCGAAGGCTTACATTTAAAAAAATTTACTGATGNAGTCGTAAAATCACTGATGCTTTATTGAATCAGATTGCATGCTCCTGCCCTAAACTTCAGCACCTTTACCTGATTATGTGTAAAAAAATAACAGATAATGGAATTTGTGCGATCGCAAAATCACATCCAAACATTTTTACTCTTTCTTTCGCATGTGATACAAATAATAGATCTATTTCTGATATATCTGTAAAGATGATTGCAGATTCATGTCTTAAACTTCAATCCCTCGATATTTCTTGGCGTTATATAACTGATGAATCTATTTGTGTAATATCACACTCATGTTTAAAAATAGAAAAGCTTAATCTCGAGGGTTGCGACATCACTGATATATCTATCAATGCAATAGCGAATTTGTGTAATCTTCAAAAGCTTAACATTGAGGATTGTGAAAAAATAAGCAGAAATGCAATCATAACTTTACGGAGTAAAAACTCCACTCTCGATATTACCGGCTGGTATCAAAATACAGATACGAATACAGTCAAACCTATGTATAATCACCTCGTATATAATCACCTTTCGTTATAATCACTGTTTTTTTTGGTCCCAAATTTTTTATATTAATTTTCCCTATATATAATCACCTCATATATTGATTTTATGTATAACACTGGTCAAAAATTTATAAAAACTACACCTATCTGGTATCCGATAGGTGTAGTTTTTATAAATTTTCGACCAGTGTAATCACTATCACCACTAATTATAATCCCATCTATAAGAAATTTCCCCATGTATAATCACATATTTCATGTGATCTATTAGTAATATATTGTCTTCTGACTTGAAAACATAAATCACGCGTTAAGTTCAGCCAGTAAAATTTCAAACTTATGATTACACCAATCACATGCATTAAGTCATGCATTACACATGTTAATTTTTAACCAATTAAATCAAGCTGTGCCTGTCAATAAAATTTATAATCACTAGTAATATCTTTTTTCTATGTGGTGATTATATATAAGTTTTTTGTAATATCACATTTGCTTATAATCACCACCAAAATTTGGTCCCAAGGTGGTGATTATATATAGGTCTGACTGTAGTAAGTCGGATAATGCAGGGCATTGAATCTCTGATTCTACAGATAATTCATCGGAATAAAAAATTGCAATATATATTACTTGTTATAAGAGATGTTATATTGTGTATTCGCCGTGGATGAGGTAAAACCCTCAAAAAAATACCAGGGAGATAAAGATGCACCAGCGCACCCTTTTCGTATTGTAATGGCAGGGGCTAGCAATACAGGTAAGACCAATATGAATTTAAACTTGCTAACAACATCAGGAAATTTTTTATGTCGGAGGTTATTGTAATAATTTCATTTTCAAAGGTTATTGAAGATTATTGGACCAATAACCTTCGCAAATATTACGTTTATTATGATAAAGTGAAGGTTATTGAAGGTTATCAATATCAATAACCTCCGGAGTATTACGTTTTATTAATAAAAATGAAGGTTTTCGGTACCAATAACCTTCGTAAATATTACGTTTATGTTGGAGGTATTCGAAGGTTATCGGAGTGAAGGACTTCGAAGGCTTACATTTAAAAAAATTTACTGATGAATGCCCAAATTTTATTACATGTTTAAGAAGAAAAAGAGTTCTAAGATAGGGGAACGTAATGTTAAATGCGATGATGTAGTTCTTGTCGGATATCATTTAAATAAGCCGAAATATAAAATAGTTCGAGATTTTTATAAATATCTTGCCCAAGACAAATCAAAGCCCTATTATGAAGATGTCACATTTTCTACACTATCTTCTGATAAAATCCCAGATCCCAAAAAGTTTAATGCTAAAAGAAGTACATTAGTGATATTCGAAGATCTTTACTCTGACCCTCCAGCTATACAAAAAAAAATTATTTCATTTTTCACCCGAGGTCGTCATGAGAATATCTTCTCAATTTATGTTGCTCAAAAATTTCACAAAATTCCAATAGATATTCGTGAAAATGCTACTTACATTGTTCTCTTTAATGGTGAGGGCTCTATTCGAAAACTTGCAGATATTATAAGTCCTTACACTGATGTAGATCCACGAAAAGCTTCAAAAATTATTGACAGGTATTTGAGGCAAAAAGAGTTCATAGTTATAGATCTGAATAAACCGAGATCTGAGTCTTTCTCATTTCGGTGGGACACCCCTCTTGATCTAGAAAAGGAAATCGAAGCATTAAAAGACAATAAACGTTCTACCTAACCAGAGCGTAATTTCAGATATGCAAGACATTTTTCAGCTTGGTTGGGATGTACCTATCTGTCAAATTGATGAATAAAGCGAGATTTCAACTAAAGGCCGGTATGGGTAAACACATTAAATTTTTAATCATTTATACTAATTTCGCCAAGGATATAAAAATCACTTTAAGTTTTCTAATGCTTATATAAAAATAAACATGACCCACTCTCTCATTATTCCAGAGTTGCTCGAAAATATATTTAATTTCTTAGTCAAGGGTAAAGCACTCTATCCTGCTTTATTCGTCAATCGTCTTTGNGTCTTCTGACTTGAAAACATAAATCACGCGTTAAGTTCAGCCAGTAAAATTTCAAACTTATGATTACACCAATCACATGCATTAAGTCATGCATTACACATGTTAATTTTTAACCAATTAAATCAAGCTGTGCCTGTCAATAAAATTTATAATCACTAGTAATATCTTTTTTCTATGTGGTGATTATATATAAGTTTTTTGTAATATCACATTTGCTTATAATCACCACCAAAATTTGGTCCCAAGGTGGTGATTATATATAGGTCTGACTGTAGTAAGTCGGATAATGCAGGGCATTGAATCTCTGATTCTACAGATAATTCATCGGAATAAAAAATTGCAATATATATTACTTGTTATAAGAGATGTTATATTGTGTATTCGCCGTGGATGAGGTAAAACCCTCAAAAAAATACCAGGGAGATAAAGATGCACCAGCGCACCCTTTTCGTATTGTAATGGCAGGGGCTAGCAATACAGGTAAGACCAATATGAATTTAAACTTGCTAACAACATCAGGAAATTTTTTATGTCGGAGGTTATTGTAATAATTTCATTTTCAAAGGTTATTGAAGATTATTGGACCAATAACCTTCGCAAATATTACGTTTATTATGATAAAGTGAAGGTTATTGAAGGTTATCAATATCAATAACCTCCGGAGTATTACGTTTTATTAATAAAAATGAAGGTTTTCGGTACCAATAACCTTCGTAAATATTACGTTTATGTTGGAGGTATTCGAAGGTTATCGGAGTGAAGGACTTCGAAGGCTTACATTTAAAAAAATTTACTGATGAATGCCCAAATTTTATTACATGTTTAAGAAGAAAAAGAGTTCTAAGATAGGGGAACGTAATGTTAAATGCGATGATGTAGTTCTTGTCGGATATCATTTAAATAAGCCGAAATATAAAATAGTTCGAGATTTTTATAAATATCTTGCCCAAGACAAATCAAAGCCCTATTATGAAGATGTCACATTTTCTACACTATCTTCTGATAAAATCCCAGATCCCAAAAAGTTTAATGCTAAAAGAAGTACATTAGTGATATTCGAAGATCTTTACTCTGACCCTCCAGCTATACAAAAAAAAATTATTTCATTTTTCACCCGAGGTCGTCATGAGAATATCTTCTCAATTTATGTTGCTCAAAAATTTCACAAAATTCCAATAGATATTCGTGAAAATGCTACTTACATTGTTCTCTTTAATGGTGAGGGCTCTATTCGAAAACTTGCAGATATTATAAGTCCTTACACTGATGTAGATCCACGAAAAGCTTCAAAAATTATTGACAGGTATTTGAGGCAAAAAGAGTTCATAGTTATAGATCTGAATAAACCGAGATCTGAGTCTTTCTCATTTCGGTGGGACACCCCTCTTGATCTAGAAAAGGAAATCGAAGCATTAAAAGACAATAAACGTTCTACCTAACCAGAGCGTAATTTCAGATATGCAAGACATTTTTCAGCTTGGTTGGGATGTACCTATCTGTCAAATTGATGAATAAAGCGAGATTTCAACTAAAGGCCGGTATGGGTAAACACATTAAATTTTTAATCATTTATACTAATTTCGCCAAGGATATAAAAATCACTTTAAGTTTTCTAATGCTTATATAAAAATAAACATGACCCACTCTCTCATTATTCCAGAGTTGCTCGAAAATATATTTAATTTCTTAGTCAAGGGTAAAGCACTCTATCCTGCTTTATTCGTCAATCGTCTTTGGTATCATTGCAGTGCTCCAATTCTATGGTGACGCATTGAGTTTTTCATAGAAGGTTATCGGCAGAATCAGTGTAGTAAAAATAAATCTGGGCCTCTTTATTGGCGATTGATGAAGTTTAAAAAAGTTATATGTGAAAAGACAAAACCTCTCTATTGCTCAAAGATGGTATATCTCAAATTGGCGGGTTTAAAAATCTCAGATGCATTACTCAGTGCAATCCTGCGTTCATGCCCGAATATAAACTTTCTCATTCTTGATCAAAGTTATGGTTTTAGTAATATACCAATTATAGAAATTGCAAAATATTGTTCGAAACTACTGCATCTGAGTCTTGATGCATGTAAAGCCATTACTGATAGATGCATTAGTGAAATAGTGCGATCTTGCCCAAAATTAAAATATATATGCCTCGCTTCCTTATGTAGTCTAAACTTATACATGTCGTCAAAAGTAAAAAGCCATTGACTCAACTACTGAAATTTAGTTGCGTCTATGTAATTGCGTCAAAATAATTGCGTCAATTGCGTCAATTGCGTCAATTTTTCATATGACTCAATTCCAAATTTTTAAATTTTAATTGCGTCTGACTCAATTCAATAGTTTTGACGACATGTATAGTCTAAACGTTACTGGTGCATCTGTGATTGAAATAGCACAATTTTGTCCCAATCTAATATATTTAAACCTCTCTTCTCAACATCATATCAAAGATGTATCATTTTGTGCAATTGCACGCTCATGTATAAAACTTCAACACCTGAACTTGTCTTTCAATTACTATATTACAAATGATGCTGTGTGTGATATAGTCCGTTCATGCCTAAATATTCAATATCTTATTCTCCATCGTACTTATATTACTGATAAAACAATATACGATATTGCGTATTATTGTTCTAATTTGCTAGTTCTTAATGTGGGAGACTGCTGGTGTATCTCCAAATTATTAATTCACTCCCTATTAAGTAAAAAACCAACACTAAACATAATATTAGATAAGTAAAATAAGCAATAATGTGGAACTAATGTCTTCGACACAATTATTTTTTCAGTTATACTAAAACATCCATTAATAAGTAGATCTCGATTTCAAGAATGCAAGTTTTATTTCCATATCTTGCAATTTCAATTTCTGTTGCTCGATTTCACAGTGTAATTTATTATTAGCATTATCCCACTCACAGGTCGAAATATTAAAAATCGGGTACTTATCTGTCACATATCGGGTACCCGACTCGTGCCTAATTTCGGGTACCCGATAAGGCTCCGATATGTGTAAAAAAATATTTTCTACACTTATCGGGTACCCGATATGTCACCGATATGCCATATCCTACACATATC
>PQFF01000480.1:132922-152302 GCA_003547095.1 Diversispora epigaea | reverse complement strand
GATATGTGTAGGATATGGCATATCGGTGACATATCGGGTACCCGATAAGTGTAGAAAATATTTTTTTACACATATCGGAGCCTTATCGGGTACCCGAAATTAGGCACGAGTCGGGTACCCGATATGTGACAGATAGATACCCGATTTTTAATATTTCGACCTGTGACTCCTCAAGCTGTTTAGTAATTTCTTGCATAAGAGAGTCAAAGGTTTTTCCATTGTAATTAAGCAATTGTCGAGATAAATTAACCAACTCTTTTTTAACGCGACAGTTGGTCTCCACCTCATGATTGCATGTATGGATATTGGTATCTGAAGTTTGTATTTCTTGATTAACCATGTCTATATGTGTCTTGACACTAGCTTCGGTATTATATGATAAATTTTTAAGTGGTGGACTTCGGCGTTGACGTTCTTTTTTCCTATTATAAACTATAATTTCATGTTGTAAAAAATCTTCAATACCTGGATCTATACCATATGCTTCTAATTCTGTCAAAGGATTGCGCTTTCTCGTAGTTAAACGTCTAAATGATTCTTCTAGTAATGAAGGTGGTAATTGTTTTATTAAATTCGTATATGCTTGATTGAATCCCATTTGTATATACCTCGGTAAAAATTCTGTCGAATTCTATAGAATCCTGAAAAGTTTGTAGTTTAAAACAAAAAATAGTGTGAAATTAGTTATTAATTGCCAAAAGCAATCGCGAAGTGCCTATGTATTAAATGATAATTTGACCGGGACTTTTGAGTCCTTTATTTTCAGCTATATCGAGCAAATCCAATACTTTCTGCGAAGTTATTACTTGACGCAATGTCCCAACTATACGTGTTGCCCAAATCCCAAATAATTTGGGATTTGGGACGCCAAAATACACAAATTACTAGTATTTGGGATTTGGGATTTGGGATTTGGGATTTTGGCAAAAAATACTAATTATAATTTGGGATTTGGGATTTGGGATTTGGGATTTCGGCATTTGGGATTTCGGCATTTGGATTTTGAATTTGGGTGGCAGGTATAGTCCCAACTGCTCCACGAGATAACCATCCTTTTTTATTTTCTCCCACTTGAGAAAGGTACTCAAATACACAGTCTTCTATTTTATTTTTATAATACTCTGCTCGGGATTCAAACCTATCTTGTTTGGATGCTTCATAAAACATCTTTGTATTAAAGATTTCTCTCATTAATTTGTGATATGCTTTCTCTTTAGGATCCTTGCTCTGCTTCTCGAGTTCCATTGAAAGATGAATGAAGTTATCAATCCAGGAATCGTTATCTCGATTATATTCTAATACTTGATTAATTTTTTTAAGCTTAATTCCTTGCTGTAAAAGTTCTTGCAATTCTGTAGCTGTTACTGCACATGTAGTGGTTGTGAATTGCGACTTATCAGATACTGGGTTAGTAGGCTCTTCGAGCCATTGCTCTGCAATAGTATTTATAGATGAAACGGATTGTGAACATTTTTTATTCTTTTTACGAGGCATGTTGATTGAATATATTTATAAAGGTAAATTTAAAACGATATACTACAATGGAAATTTTTGTGTCTTCAGCAAAACTAGTACATGATATCAAAAAACATATATCAAGAAAAAAATAACTATTAATCATCACGAAATAGTAGGCCATAGGGCGACTCTTCGAGTCATAAATAAAAGTCTAGATAAATTACCAAAGGTAGTCATAAAGTAGTTATATATAAATAAGTTATACATGAATTAATGATACATTGTCTTTACTTCCGTTGAAACGAATAATCGATTAATTATAATATATTACCTTTTATAATTTATTGTATACCTCTAATGTATGGTACAAAAACTACTCGCAGTATTCGCAATAGGCAAGCTTTAACTTATGGAGGCATACTTTCGTCTGCATTGAATAGGAAAATGGAAGAAACTGATTCACTCCTTATTGATGCCATCGCCCAAGTGAATGCATTCCATGATCAAGAAGATTATTATACTGACTATGTACGAAAACAGATTGTTGATTGGAGGTTAGAAGAACCCTGGTTAGAGAGTGATATTCCTAGCAGAAGTGATGCACAATCTCGATCTATTTTAAACTTACGTTATAAGGGAGTGCGTGGATGTATTACAGAACCTGTGAGACATCCTGAATTATCATTAGGATTTTTGGAAAATGATCCTAGAGGGAAACAAATTGGGCCTGATATTAATAAAATTTCGAAGCAAATACAGTAATGTAAGACTGATTTTACCATAGGAATGGGTAGTAATTCCGATACACAGGTTCCTGAAAGGCCATGGTCAAAGCAATCTATAAAAATTGGTCGAGATAAATTACACGGAAGACTTAAGGATAATACCCATGTTTTTTCTACACAAAGAGAAGGGAAAATTAATGAAGTAGCCCCACCCAGTGAAACTAATTATGCAAGGCATACGATAATGCAAAATCCTGAAGAGTGGCAAAAAATACTTTCCGGTGGAGATTATCGCCCATATAATGAATTAATTCGTAAGTATACTAATTCTGGCAATAACGCGCCCTCTTATGTGCCGTGGCTAGGGATGGTAGGCGCAATACGAATTGAGCCAGGAATTTAGCCAGATTTAATTTAGCCAATTGAGCCTGGAATTTAGCCACGGCGCAATCAGGCGCAATGGCTAAATTCTGGCGCAAAGGCTAAATAATGGCGCAATTCTGATTGGCTGGCGCAATTATAAAATTTATTAAATAATTATTTTTAAATTTTTAAAAATAATTAATTTTAGCTTTAATTTCAAATCAATTTTACGTAACTAGGAGCGATTTTCTACTATGATATTCCTATGACAGATCGAAAGATCTGGTTCTTAGCTACAAGATGATATATATTTCATTTCTGTAACATTAAAATTAACCAAATTATAGCTATTTTAAAACAATATATTAAAATATTAATATCGGTAAGATTAATTAATAATTTTATCTGATCAACCTTTTGTCACGTGACCAAAATTGCGCCAGCCAATCAGAAATTGCGCCTGAATTTAGCCAGAAAAAAATTAATTAGCCTTTGAGCCAGAATTTAGCCGGCGCAATTTAATTAGCCTTTGAGCCAGAATTTAGCCAGAATTTAGCTGGCGCAAAATTAATTAACCAAAGGCGCAATTATTGAGCCAGCCTTCATATCAATTGAGCCTTCCACCCTTAGCNAAGAAGATTATTATACTGACTATGTACGAAAACAGATTGTTGATTGGAGGTTAGAAGAACCCTGGTTAGAGAGTGATATTCCTAGCAGAAGTGATGCACAATCTCGATCTATTTTAAACTTACGTTATAAGGGAGTGCGTGGATGTATTACAGAACCTGTGAGACATCCTGAATTATCATTAGGATTTTTGGAAAATGATCCTAGAGGGAAACAAATTGGGCCTGATATTAATAAAATTTCGAAGCAAATACAGTAATGTAAGACTGATTTTACCATAGGAATGGGTAGTAATTCCGATACACAGGTTCCTGAAAGGCCATGGTCAAAGCAATCTATAAAAATTGGTCGAGATAAATTACACGGAAGACTTAAGGATAATACCCATGTTTTTTCTACACAAAGAGAAGGGAAAATTAATGAAGTAGCCCCACCCAGTGAAACTAATTATGCAAGGCATACGATAATGCAAAATCCTGAAGAGTGGCAAAAAATACTTTCCGGTGGAGATTATCGCCCATATAATGAATTAATTCGTAAGTATACTAATTCTGGCAATAACGCGCCCTCTTATGTGCCGTGGCTAGGGATGGTAGGCGCAATACGAATTGAGCCAGGAATTTAGCCAGATTTAATTTAGCCAATTGAGCCTGGAATTTAGCCACGGCGCAATCAGGCGCAATGGCTAAATTCTGGCGCAAAGGCTAAATAATGGCGCAATTCTGATTGGCTGGCGCAATTATAAAATTTATTAAATAATTATTTTTAAATTTTTAAAAATAATTAATTTTAGCTTTAATTTCAAATCAATTTTACGTAACTAGGAGCGATTTTCTACTATGATATTCCTATGACAGATCGAAAGATCTGGTTCTTAGCTACAAGATGATATATATTTCATTTCTGTAACATTAAAATTAACCAAATTATAGCTATTTTAAAACAATATATTAAAATATTAATATCGGTAAGATTAATTAATAATTTTATCTGATCAACCTTTTGTCACGTGACCAAAATTGCGCCAGCCAATCAGAAATTGCGCCTGAATTTAGCCAGAAAAAAATTAATTAGCCTTTGAGCCAGAATTTAGCCGGCGCAATTTAATTAGCCTTTGAGCCAGAATTTAGCCAGAATTTAGCTGGCGCAAAATTAATTAACCAAAGGCGCAATTATTGAGCCAGCCTTCATATCAATTGAGCCTTCCACCCTTAGCCGTGGCGTCATGTTATGGGGGATACTGAATTGCCCGTACAAAAATATGGCAAGGTGCCCGATTCGTATACTACTCCTTTGAAAGATAGGAATCCCTATAAGAAATACGTATACTTAAAAAATACTTAAAATATTATTAAAATATTATTAAAATAAATTAAAATATACTTAAAATATACTTAATTGTATTTATAAAAAACTACTTAAAATATTATTATTTTATACTTAAAATACATTAAAATATACTTAAAAAATACTTAAAAAATACTTAATGAAATATATTTTAAATATATTTTAAGTATAAAATAACAATATTTTAAGTAATTTTTTATATACTTAAAAAATACTTAAAAAATACTTAATGAAATATATTTTAAATATATTTTAAGTATATTTTAAATATCGTAGTTTTTATAGGGAATATTATGTTACAGAAGGCAGATTAATCGTGGAATCTTCAGCAATATGGTAATACAACTGGTTTACATACCACTCCCTCAAAAGACAAAAACATAATGTTGCAGAAGGCAGATCAATCGTGGAATCTCTAGCAAGATGCTAATACAACTGGTTTACATACTACTCCCTCAAAAGACAGAAACATAATGTTGCAGAAGTCTGATCAATCATGGAATCTCCAGCAAGATGCTAGTGGGTCGAGACACGTTTTATTCGATATGTATATGGTTTTGGCTACTAAGAGAATGTTTCAAGCTGAAACTGCGTTTGGTCAAAATAAAAATTCTCGATTAATTAAACCAGGAGGAGCTTCACTCATGCCTATATCAGCTATACACTCTAAAGAACAAAAGGGAGATCAACGATTAGTTTTGCCATCCGGTTTTGAAGAATCTATTTCTAAAAATAGCAGAGAACTTATCCCTTCTTCGAATCCTTATCCAATAAGTGAAATACAGCGTGAAGAGCAACAAAGACACCTATCGCTACAAGACCTAACTTCCCATGCTGGAACATTCCGGAGACCAATCCTTACTTCAGATCCCTATCCAATAGGCGAGATGCAACATGAAGAGCAGGAGAGACATTTAACATTGCANAAGACAAAAACATAATGTTGCAGAAGGCAGATCAATCGTGGAATCTCTAGCAAGATGCTAATACAACTGGTTTACATACTACTCCCTCAAAAGACAGAAACATAATGTTGCAGAAGTCTGATCAATCATGGAATCTCCAGCAAGATGCTAGTGGGTCGAGACACGTTTTATTCGATATGTATATGGTTTTGGCTACTAAGAGAATGTTTCAAGCTGAAACTGCGTTTGGTCAAAATAAAAATTCTCGATTAATTAAACCAGGAGGAGCTTCACTCATGCCTATATCAGCTATACACTCTAAAGAACAAAAGGGAGATCAACGATTAGTTTTGCCATCCGGTTTTGAAGAATCTATTTCTAAAAATAGCAGAGAACTTATCCCTTCTTCGAATCCTTATCCAATAAGTGAAATACAGCGTGAAGAGCAACAAAGACACCTATCGCTACAAGACCTAACTTCCCATGCTGGAACATTCCGGAGACCAATCCTTACTTCAGATCCCTATCCAATAGGCGAGATGCAACATGAAGAGCAGGAGAGACATTTAACATTGCAGGATATAACATCTCACACTGAAGCATTTCGAAGACCAATTCCCACTTCAGACTCCTACCCAATAAGCGAGATGCAACGCGAAGAACAGGAAAGACATTTATTATTGCAGGATATAACATCTCGTGCTGAAGCATTTCGAAGACCAATCCCCACTTCAGACACCTACCCAATAAGCGAGATGCAACGTGAAGAACAGAAAAGACATTTGTTATTGCAGGATGTAACATCTCATACTGGAACGCTTCGGAAACCAATTCTACCAGACGATCTGGAATTTCTTTATTGGCAACAGCAAGAAGAGCAGAATCGAGACGTAGCTTCTTCTTCACAAGAATCGCATTTGACTAAAGGGGTATTACCAGTTATATATCCAGAAAAAGCGGTACAGAGTAGTCTAATTACTAATACATTTCCTAATGCACATTTAGCAAATGTCGCTGGGATAATTCGATCACTTCGAACTGGAGATGATATGCGACATACATCGGGGCTAGGTTTCTTTGATTCAATCAGACATCTTGCTACTTCAAAAAGATCTGCTCCTTCGCAAAAAAATCCAACTTTCTCACATAAACAAGAATTCATACGACATTTAAACCAGGTATTACCTAAATCTGCTGGAGCTGATCGATACAATATCCACGTTTATAGTTCTGCCCCTCCACAGATTTCAACAGAAAGATCGAACCCAGATACTCTTTGGCAACATACTTATGAAAATTCACCTATATTTGGGCCACCTCTTCCTGAATGGCAAAGTCATATCGACGATGCAACGGTTTTGGAAAATTCAGCAGAAACTGTCTTCAGATCTAATGAATCTGGAGTTCATGGCACTGCACCTACTGGACCTAAAACTTTACGCGCGCATCAAGAAAGCGATTCTATGAACTTGCATGATGGATTGGTTAATACTTTTTAGCCGTGCTTGCCTCATTAAAAAAGATAAGTTAATTATACATTTTATTTATTGTTAAACTATAATTTGATCTAATACATGTTGTACGTTTAGAATTGCATAAATTTAACAAAAAATGTTACCAGCCCTCAGGGATAACGAAATAAAGTCTAAAGTATCAGCCCTCAGGGATGCCTCAGATGGTTTTATTTTAAATAAATAGATAAATTACATCGAATAAGTTATACATTAATAAATAGATTAAATCGAATAAATAGATATATACATTATGCATTATTAATTTGACGCATTTCTTCTCGAACGGCCCATAATAATTGGTAATGTAATGCTAATTCTGAAGCACAGAGACCATCGGGTCTGTAGAAATACTCTAGCCATTTTTCTTGTATTACCTTTACAGCTCTGATTTTTCTACCGATTTCTCTTACACGTTTAACTCTTCTAATAGCATTCTGCATCCACAATTCATAACAACGAATCGCTTTTTTTTCGAAGTAGGAGTTATTAGCTTCGGATCTGCTTTTAAGTTCCATATAGTCTTTATAACTAATATCACAATATGTGTTTCCTATGCAATTTGTACTCCAATGCTTTTCGATTGTAGATCCATGATATTCTCCATAAATACATTTCCGATCAACATAAACGAGCTGATCGCAACTATGACATATTGCAATATTTACTTCAAAAGCACTGCCAAGATCACCTTTCCAGAAATATACCATCTTCCTAGCAACCATATATCGCTTATGGTAATCAGCAAATTTATTATTATTTCTATAATCCACCAATTGATTCCAGATTCGTTTCTTCCAATCAGATGAGGTTTCTCCATCACGAATTACTGGGAATTGACAGTTATCCCTCCACTCGATATCATTTAAAACTGAGCATTTATCTGTATAAATCATATTTAACGATTAAGTGATTTAACGTATTGTAGTATTTTCAGAGATTATGTGATTTATATCGTATTTAGGGCTTTAGACTTATTATATTTTAATAACTTATACTATAGAATATATCGGATTCATTTTTTTGTTAATTTAGCGTTTCAGTGTATAAGAGAATAGAATCAAGACTATCTACTGTTGAGAACATTGTTAATCTTTCTAGCTCATTATCTCTGACAATTTACTTCACTCTGTTCGTTCATGGTCGACTTATATATTTAAAGATCTGTTATTGTTTATTTGTTAACTATATATATCTGGCTTCGAGAGATGTAATCACGAGAAGGCGGGAATCTAGTTCGGATAGAAACGCTCTATTCCTCAGACCCAACTCAAAATTATCTTCTATTTGTCGATATTATACTTGTACGCAAAATTATTTTGGGGTCCCGAAATTGCAATTTCGGGGAAAAAAGATGAAATAGTTTTTCATAGAAGACGAAATTATTTTACTTAAAACCCGAAATTTTTTGACTACCCAGATTTATTCTTTGACGGAAGATATACATAACTGGGTATTTTTTTTACTTCCATATATAGAATAAATTTTGCATAAATCTCAAAAAGTCGAAATACCTCAAAAATCCAAAATCAATTTTGGGAACATGTATAGTCGATATCCCGCCAATTCACTACACTTCGTTTGTTCATGCCATATAATGGCGCTCTTCGAGCTTATCGGCAAAGAAGTATATGCTATCTGCTTTTTTTTGACTTTGAGTGGGCTTGGCCATGAGAAGGTGGGTTATATTAGGCATAGCTCGTGCACAGCATTACCAATGCGATTTTCCAGTTCATCAATTCAAACTGGTAAGGTTGACTTATAAACAAGATACATATTTGTTATGATAAAATTTGTTGTAAAAAAATATGTGTCTTGACACTAACTCCGTTATTATTTTGGCGATGGACCGTTATTGAAATTTTGAAAAAGTAAAGTATCTCGGGTATCAGTATTTATATAGCAAAGCTGATATCTAGGATATCTAAAACCACTCGTATGGATATTATCCACTTATGTATAATTACTCATGACGATTGACAGAGTATATGAAATTAACGAATGATCCAACTGTGATTGTCACATGAAAAGGGGAATCTATTTCGGGCATATAGTTTATTCTCGGATATAAGTACTAAACTGGTTCATAAATTGTACTGGTAAATAGTTGTGAGACTTTTAACATGAGCAGATGCTGACAACGAACCATTTTTAACACGTAATTTTCTCGCAGTTTATAGTAAGTAATAACTTGTGTAACTTGTCATCCTCGCTAAAATAATTAATCTATCATGTGACATATGCCATAGAAGGAATTCGAATGTAATAGAATCTGCATGCATAATCTGGTCATGCGATATACTGATTACTATTTGTATGAAAAATTTCTCATAGATATAATATCACTTTTTACTTTTGTCAGTCTTTATTTATATTTATCGCAGAACTAAAACGATATGTTGTACTTTTTACAAATAGAGATCATCAGGAAACTTTTCGGGGCGTAAATTTACAGAAAATTTACGGGACCTACAGAAATTTACGCCTAAAAAAATCAATTTTTTTGACTTTGATCATTATTTATAAGACAGGGAGCGATTTTTTACTAAAATATTCCTATGACAGATCGAAAGATCTGGTTCTTAGCTACAATATGATATGTGTTTCATTTCTGTAACATCAATATTCGCGAAGATATTCAAGTTTAAAGTTTTACATTTGTGAAAAAATTTCGCGTAAATTTTCCGAAAATTTTCGTAATTCTGCCGGAAAT
The DNA here is from genome assembly GCA_003547095.1 of Diversispora epigaea. NCBI lineage: Eukaryota > Fungi > Glomeromycota > Glomeromycetes > Diversisporales > Diversisporaceae > Diversispora > Diversispora epigaea. The sequence goes on along the minus strand of PQFF01000480.1, from coordinate 142,650 downwards.
TTCTATGACGTCACGTGAATTTCCGGCAGAATTACGGAAATTTTCGAAAAATTTACGCGGAAATTTTTTCACAAATGTGAAACTTTAAACGTGAATATCTTCGCGAATATTAATGTTACAGAAATGAAACACATATCATCTTGTAGCTAAGAACCAGATCTTTCGATCTGTCATAGAAATATTTTAGTAAAAAATCGCTCCCTGTCTTATAAATAGTGATCAAAGTCAAAAAAATTGATTTTTTTAGGCGTAAATTTCTGTAGGTCCCGTAAATTTTCTGTAAATTTACGCCCCGAAAAGTTTCCTGATGATGTCAATAACTTATTTTGGATAATCGACTTGAGATATATACAGTGGGGTATCAAAAGTCATGGGGCAAATAAAAATTAATAAAAAAATCATTAAAATTAAAATGCTAATTGTGACACAACGGATGATCTAAACTGGACAAATTTTTTTTTATTAGATTCCCCTAAACTATACATGTTCCCAAAATTGATTTTGGATTTTTGAGGTATTTCGACTTTTTGAGATTAATACAGAATCTATTCTATATATGGAAGTAAAAAAAATACCTAGTTATGTGTATCTTTAATCAAAGAATAAATCTGGGTGATCAAAAAATTTCGGGTTTTAAATAAAATAATTTCGTCTTCTATGAAAAATTATTTCGACTTTTTTCTCCAAAATACTAATTTCGGGGTCCCAAAATAATTTTGCGTGCAAGTATACCCTAAACCAGGGCTATCATATGATATATTTTGTGTTAAAATTACATATCTATACATAGAGAAATTACGCTTCAAATAAAATTGATAAAAAATAAAAAATTTAATCTTTGAACGTTACCCATACCGGATTTGATGAAATTTAAAAATAGATGCCAACTATCTTATATGGAATTGTAGCCAAGAATGATATCTATAATTTTAATTACATCAGTAAATTTTTTTAAACGTAAGCCTTCGAAGTCCTTCACTCCGATAACCTTCGAATACCTCCAACATAAACGTAATATTTACGAAGGTTATTGGTACCGAAAACCTTCATTTTTATTAATAAAACATAATACTCCGGAGGTTATTGATATCGATAACCTTCAATAACCTTCACTTTATCATAATAAACGTAATATTTGCGAAGGTTATTGGTCTGATAACCTTCAATAACCTTTGAAAACGAAATTATTACAATAACCTCCGACTTAAAAAATTTCCTGATGTAGAAGCATATTTCATGGTATCTAGTGAAAATTTTGACTTTAATTAGACGTGAATAAAAACGGCTGAAATTTATTAAAAATTCTAAAAATAAAAAAAAATCTGAAAATAATTGTCTATCGTTTTTACATATGAAAGTTTTTTTTAATAAAGTACTAATAAAAATGATACTAAGTAACATTAAAATTGAGAATATAGAGCATAATATGTGAAGTATTTAGACATATTTAATTCAAATTGAGCAAATAAATAATAATTGAATTCTAGAGAATAATTTTTGAACGTCCGGTGTTTAACCGTTGATATTAAATTCAATTCGCAAGAAAAAATTCTAAAAAATTCACAAAAGATGTTACTTATTCTTGGCTATAAGATTAATTATCGACACACTTGATAGTTTATTAGTAGGAAATAACTTTTATATGTAGTAACATTTGACAATTATTTTCCGATTTTTTTTAAAAAAATATTAAAGATAAAATGATCGACATTGATTTTTTAAAAACCGGAAAATAATTATCAAAAGCTTTTACATATAAAAGTTTATTATTTACTAATAAACCATCAAATATGTTACTAATTAATCTTATAGCTATAACTAAGGAGCAACGTTTGTAAAGTTTTTAGAATTTTTGTGACAAATTAAATTAAACAGTTCTTGAAATAGTTATTAATGGTTGCTACATATAAAAGTTTTTATTTATTTAAATAATAATAAAAATGATACTAAGTAACATTAAAGACAAAGGAATATTATATCTTGTATAAAATATTCAGATTTTATCAATAAAAAGTGAGCTAATAATGAGGGTTAAATTTCAGAGAATAATTTTTGAATATTCAGTTTTCAGTCATTAATATTAAATTTAATTTGTGAGAAAAAATTCTAAAAACTTTACANAACATTTGACAATTATTTTCCGATTTTTTTTAAAAAAATATTAAAGATAAAATGATCGACATTGATTTTTTAAAAACCGGAAAATAATTATCAAAAGCTTTTACATATAAAAGTTTATTATTTACTAATAAACCATCAAATATGTTACTAATTAATCTTATAGCTATAACTAAGGAGCAACGTTTGTAAAGTTTTTAGAATTTTTGTGACAAATTAAATTAAACAGTTCTTGAAATAGTTATTAATGGTTGCTACATATAAAAGTTTTTATTTATTTAAATAATAATAAAAATGATACTAAGTAACATTAAAGACAAAGGAATATTATATCTTGTATAAAATATTCAGATTTTATCAATAAAAAGTGAGCTAATAATGAGGGTTAAATTTCAGAGAATAATTTTTGAATATTCAGTTTTCAGTCATTAATATTAAATTTAATTTGTGAGAAAAAATTCTAAAAACTTTACAAACAATTCTCCCCAGTTATATCTATAAGATTAATTAGTAACATATTTGATAGTTTATTAGTAAATAATAAACTTTTATATGTAGAAGCTTTTGATAATTATTTTCCGATTTTTAAAAAAATCAATGTCGATCATTTTATCTTTAATATTTTTTTTAAAAAAATCAGAAAATAATTGTCAAACGTTACTACATATAAAAGTTTATTTTCTACTAATAAACTATCAAGTGTGTCAATAATTAATCTTACAGCCAAGAATAAGTAACATCTTTTGTGAATTTTTTAGAATTTTTTCTTGCGAATTGAATTTAATATCAACGGTTAAACACTGAATATTCAAAAATTATTCTCTAGAATTCAATTATTATTTATTTGCTCAATTTGAATTAAATATGTCTAAATACTTCACATATTATGCTCTATATTCTCAATTTTAATGTTACTTAGTATCATTTTTATTAGTACTTTATTAAAAAAAAACTTTCATATGTAAAAACGATAAACAATTATTTTCAGATTTTTTTTTATTTTTAGAATTTTTAATAAATTTCAGCCGTTTTTATTCACGTCTAATTAAAGTCAAAATTTTCACTAGATACCATGAAATATGCTTCTAATTAAAATTATAGATATCATTCTTGGCTACAATTCCATATAAGATAGTTGGCATCTATCTTTAAATTTCATTAAATCTGGTATGGGTAACGTTCAAAGATTAAATTTTTTATTTTTTATCAATTTTATTTGAAGCGTAATTTCTCTATGTATAGATATATAATTTTAACACAAAATATATCATATGATAGCCCTGGTTTAGGGAATCTAATAAAAAAAAGTTTATCCAATTTAGATCACCCGTTGTGTCACAATTAGCATTTTAATTTTAATGATTTATTTATTAATTTTTATTTGCCCCATAACTTTTGATACCCCACTGTACATACTCTTTGTTCTCGTGCATATGCTAGCTTTTTTCCTAATCTATTCTTCGGTGCAATAAAATGAAATAACGAAAAGCGGTAAAAGGAAAATATCGTGAACTTCTTTACCTATATCCAAGTAACTTATCATGGAACTTATACATATTCTTTGTTCTCGTGCATATACCGACTTTTTCGAAAAAGGAAATAACGAGACGCGTTAAAAGGAGAGTATAGCAGTGTTATTAGGAGCTTTATTTGCGTTTTTTATCGCAATTTTGATTTATCATTACTTACATATAATCAAATTTTTCATTTCCAGTATGTCAATCTTAATTTCAAAAATTGAAACTCTTTTTTTAGAAGGATTCCTTGAAGCTATATGCTTTGCTACAATTATTTATTTGACGAGAAAAAGAACAACTATATTGCCATTAAATGATATTAAAGGGTTTTCGGAATGTGCAGTGAATGCTTCATTGAAAAAGATAACCGATTTTGAACGAAGAATGAAAGTCTTAGAGGTTTTAACACAGGTTTGTAAATTATATATTTGCTTTATAACCATGGAAATGTCTATATATAGTGATAATTTTATAGCAAATGTTATCAGCGGAGCTGGCACGGCCAAGACTATTCTGCGTATTATTGCTAAAAGTTAGGGACGCCGGCCCGGAAGAGCGATGTGGTCAAGATTTTTCCTCATGATGTCGAGGGTTTCTGCTACCCCCTAAACTATATGTGATACGTAAAATAGAATTAATTTTTGAAGTTAACGAGGCTGATAAATAATATTTGATTATGCACGTGCAAATAAATATGGGTTATTCACTTTGCCGAAGGCAATCACATAGTGGCTATAGCATGCTTTAAAATAATTGTGATCACATATCTACTTTTTTACATTTGCTGTAGACGGAAATTATATATAAAAATATCGTAGGATTGGATGCAGTGAAGGGATTGAGTGTAGAACAAGAAGCTATTCCTAACCATTCGAGAGAAGAAATTGATCGAAATTTAAGAGCATTACAATTGAAACTTGGTGCACCGATAGCTGATACAGATATATCTCTTTATAGTGCTCTCAAAACAAATTTAATTTCTATCGATCACTCCGAACTCACTTGGCGCGATCCTGAAGCAAATATGATTATCGCCGATGATTCTGTATTGGTAAAAANAATGAAAGTCTTAGAGGTTTTAACACAGGTTTGTAAATTATATATTTGCTTTATAACCATGGAAATGTCTATATATAGTGATAATTTTATAGCAAATGTTATCAGCGGAGCTGGCACGGCCAAGACTATTCTGCGTATTATTGCTAAAAGTTAGGGACGCCGGCCCGGAAGAGCGATGTGGTCAAGATTTTTCCTCATGATGTCGAGGGTTTCTGCTACCCCCTAAACTATATGTGATACGTAAAATAGAATTAATTTTTGAAGTTAACGAGGCTGATAAATAATATTTGATTATGCACGTGCAAATAAATATGGGTTATTCACTTTGCCGAAGGCAATCACATAGTGGCTATAGCATGCTTTAAAATAATTGTGATCACATATCTACTTTTTTACATTTGCTGTAGACGGAAATTATATATAAAAATATCGTAGGATTGGATGCAGTGAAGGGATTGAGTGTAGAACAAGAAGCTATTCCTAACCATTCGAGAGAAGAAATTGATCGAAATTTAAGAGCATTACAATTGAAACTTGGTGCACCGATAGCTGATACAGATATATCTCTTTATAGTGCTCTCAAAACAAATTTAATTTCTATCGATCACTCCGAACTCACTTGGCGCGATCCTGAAGCAAATATGATTATCGCCGATGATTCTGTATTGGTAAAAATCTAAAACAAAGACAGATGCAAGTTTTTTTAGAACCACATGAGAGTATGAAATACATCCTTCCTACTTCCATTACTTCAAAATGCGTTGAATTTTCGAATAATTTTAATAGAGCTGATGTTTCGAAAGTACTTAGGAATGTTGTACATAATAAGGAGTGGAAAGAAAAGGAATCAAAATTAATAAAACGAACAAATCATATATTAGGTGTTTTGTATGTAATTTTATTTCAGTGACGTTCTGTTATTAAAATATTTTTCATTTATCCTACTGTAAATTCTATTTTTATAGAGAAGGAGTATGGAATAATCCAGCATTTGCATCTAGTGAAATACGAGGTACACAAAGTGAAGGGACTTATGTTACAGATATTATTATATCTTTACTTCAAGCTAGTTTAGAGGATCTTCCAAATAGTGACATTTTTCTAAGTACAGCAGAACGTCAAAGTATGGCAAGTAAAGCTCGTAAAAGTTTTGGACCGAATGAAGAAAGATCTACACATAAGACTCCAATAGGAAAAAAGCCAGATGTTATGGTTATGGCAAAATATGGAGGTAGGATTTTTGAACTTGCTTATGTCGAATCATCACGAATTCTTTGTACCAGATCGAAAAGAGAAGATGATTCGGTAAAATTGTGGAGAGAGGCTTTAGACGGTATAAGTTTTGTAGGTGTTGCATGTAGGCCAACGAACAATCAATTTGACATTGTTGGAATTAAGGGTGGAAGGCTCAATTGATATGAAGGCTGGCTCAATAATTGCACCTTTGGCTAATTAATTTTGCGTCAGCTAAATTCTGGCTAAATTCTGGCTCAAAGGCTAATTAATTTTTTTCTGGCTAAATTCAGGCGCAATTTCTGATTGGCTGGCGCAATTTTGGTCACGTGACAAAAGGTTGATCAGATAAAATTATTAATTAATTTTACCGATATTGATATTTTAATATATTGTTTTAAAATAGCTATAATTTGGTCAATTTTAATGTTACAGAAATAAAATATATATCATCTTGTAGCTAAGAACTAGATCTTTCGATCTGTCATAGGAATATCATAGTAGAAAATCGCTCCTAGTTATGTAAAATTGATTTGAAATTAAAGCTAAAATTAATTATTATTAAAAATTTACGAAAACTTCATATCACACCAGTGGTGTTGAACACCATGTCTGGTGATTTGATATGATTGGCCAGAATTTATATATCAGAAATGTGATCACATATTAACAATTTGATCATATGCGATTGGCCAACATTTAGTCGTGCCACTTTTATTTATTTAGTTTAGTAAATGATCAACGCGTTATATTTTTATACTTTTACGCCACGCCATGCATAACACTGCGGTTCTTTCCCACGATCTCTCTCTCGTTTCTTTTCCTCCCGAAGGCAGTAATAATAACTCCTTTGAGGTGCCGTTAGAAGAAGCGAATAAAGTGCTTTCAGAGCAATTTGAACGTAATAGTGTTCATAACCTCGATTTGACCGAAAATCCTGAAGATATCCTATCTAACGAGTTTTTTGAAGAAGATTACAACCTTTTTGAAGATGATAACGAGCTTTTTGACGATAATAAACCACTTTACCCAATAACACTAGAGATGTCATTTGACAATTGGACAAAACTCGATAAGTATGTAGTGCCTGGAGATATTATGGTCATAAATTAACCTAGAACTGCCTTTTATTTCAAGATGGGTTGAAAACCACGGATTAGAAAAAGGCTTTGCCTTTACAATAACTCATAGCGAAAAAGATAAGGAGGACGGATTACCTAGACGACGTATTTACGCTTGCTCCCGAGGTCGGAAATATGTGCCCAGAAAGGAAGCACACACAAAAGAAAGCTGTAATAAAGGACATAACTCTTCCAACTGCAAATTTCGTGTTAACGCATACCGCCGGAAGAATGACAATCTAGTTTATATCACCAAGGTCGAAAACCAGCATAATCATGAACTTGTAGAAAATATTTCTACTCTCGCGTCCAGTTATCGAAGATTTACCCCAGAAATGCGTGATGATGTTAGGTTGCTTGCCGCATGTGGTGTACGCCCTGGTGCAATTATTGAAGTTTTGCAGCACAAAAATCCGGGAAAATATATTCACGATCATAACGTTTATAATTTTGTTAATTCTATCCGCCGCGAAAAAAACCATGTTAAAAGTGATGCTGGTTTTATGTATGTCGATCTCATGAAACAGCAGTACGAAAATCCATCTTTTCATGTTGATGCGCAATTTGAGGGCCAAGATAATCATCTTATTCGGCTCTGCTGGATGCGTCCATCTCAACAAGTACTGTGGTCACGTTTCCACGACATCATTCTTCTTGATACCACCGCGAAAACAAACCGCCATTCTATGATTTTGTGCGTTATTATTATTGTAGACAACCATAATCGCTCTCGTCTTGCAGCAACGGCCGTTCTTTCAGACGAAACAAAGGATAGCTTCGAATGGTTATTTCAAAGCCTTCTCAGTGCGACGGGTGGATTAATGCCACGTTTGCTCTATACGGATGCCGATCCGGCGATGGTTGCCGCGGTAAATCGTTCTTGGCCGAAAACTAAGCATCACTTTTGCTTATTTCATATCCGAAAGAATTTGGAGAAACATTTTTTAGGCAAATATCACGGCGAAAAGTGGAATAAATTCTTTGCGGCATTTTGTCGTGCACGAAATAGCCGCGTAGAATCAATTTTTGAGGAAAGATGGGCTAAACTATTATCTGAATATGACGATGCCGCCAATTACTTACAACGTCAGCTTTATCGTTGTCGAGAAGCCTGGGTACTGTGCTTTACACATCGTGCATTTAATGCAGGAATACAAAGCACTCAACGGGTCGAATCGTACAATGGGATTATNTGTAATTGAAAGGTTGTTGTTGAAAGAAAGCCGGTTTATTAAGTTGAATGAAGTTATGAGTAAGCTTCCTGTAAGTCAAGATGAGGACTATCATGACTATTACTTCAAAAGTGTCGATGTATCCTGTCAACGTTATCTGACGCCGGCAATTCTTAAGCTGCAACGTCACGAGATGAACCGCAGCATGCACTATCGATGTCAGATATCTAATTTAGAGGACGAACTTGGAAAACGGGTATAAGTTTCTTATCATGTTTATTTGCATATGGTTTTTATTAAGCCTTTTCTTTGTTGTTCTTCCCACTGAATGTTATTTTTATTCTTGTAGGCTACATTGGATTCACCAGAGGGCATGTTTTCGGAGGATTTGTTCGACGCCTGTGTAATCGAACTTGACCAGCTGATTACAGATCTTGATCGCGCAAGAATTCATGAACTTTGGCGCGTTTCCTCTATTAATAAAAAAAGTGAACATTTCATAGTGTTGTATGACAACGCCGCACATCTTTGTACGTGCCTAACGTTGATCAACCGGGGTCTTGTGTGCCGCCATTTTTTCGCGGTAATGTTAATTTCCCCAACTGCTAGATTCCATATTGGACTTGTGCCACAACGCTGGCATACGGATTCGTCAGTTATGGATGTGGATTCAGGTTTTCATCATGAGCCAGCTATTTCAGCAACTTCAGGTCAGGAATTCGATACGGTGGAGCATACTACCGAAGTTGATTTTTCGCATCTTGATAATATTCGGGGCAACTATGTCTTTACTAAAGAGGTTTGTGAAGAGATGACTCAAAAGCAGCAATATGGAAGAGGATTTGGTATTATGAAGAAAACACTTAATTTGGCCATTGCGACAGGAAGAACAGAGAAACTTTACGAAATTCATTTAAAATTAGCCAAGGAAATGGAGACGGAAATCGTCGGTCAAGTTAAGAACGGCAATGATATTATCGAGTTTGCTTCTACTATTAATAATCCTATCGGTATCAAGACGAAAGGCCGGAAGCCCAAAGGTTTCGATCGTTTGAACGAAAATCGCAAAGGTAAAAAAAGAGAGACGTTTGAAACCGATCAAAACAACAAAGAAAATAATGAAAATAATATTGATGATGAAAGTCGCGAGGAATTGCCACGTAAAAAGCTTCGAAAAATATTACAAGATAATGGGTCAAATGAATTAATAAACGGCGAAACTAGCAATAAGAGAACGTGCGGCATTTGTAACGAAAAGGGGCACAATGCACGAACGTGTCCAGCGAAAGAGAAGCCACGGCCAATTAATTTCAAGACCAGTGTGCAATAGTGAAGGGAAGGTTGGAAAAGGATAAAGACATGTTATTTTTATTCAAAAAATTTTATTTTTCAAAGGCAAAAGGTAAAGAATCGAAGGTTTACAACAAAAGATGCGTATATAGTATTGTAACTGATTAACTGATGTGTAACGCATTTAATAAAGTTAAACTGATTAACTGATGTGTAAC
>PQFF01000480.1:110059-128619 GCA_003547095.1 Diversispora epigaea | reverse complement strand
AACTGATTAACTGATGTGTAACGCATTTAATAAAGTTAAACTGATTAACTGATGTGTAACGCATTTAATAAAGTTAAACTGATTAACTGATGTGTAACACCCTTATAGTATGATATAATGTAACGCGTATTTTATTTGATTAATAAATTACAAAATCATGTGTCTATTTATTAAATCAGGTGTTTTATTTCTATTGGTTGATAACCACTGGTGTTGAACACCACTGGTGTGATATAACAATGTCGAAAATTTAAAAATAATTATTTAATAAATTTTATAATTGCGCCAGCCAATTAGAATTGCGCTATTATTTAGCCTTTGCGCCAGAATTTAGCTATTGCGCCTGATTGCGCCGTGACTAAATTCCAGGCTCAATTGGCTAAATTAAATCTGGCTAAATTCCTGGCTCAATTCGTATTGCGCCTACCATCACTAGTTGGAATTCAAGTAGCTGGTGAAGATCTATATTTAAATATTTTAGTTAAAGACGCAAGTGGGATACCGAGATATTTTCATGTAGATCAGGTAGAAATACCTTTTACAAAAAATACTCCATGGCGTGTAGAACCCCTTATTCTTTTGCTTTTAACTCTTAGAAATATTATGATTGTGAATCAAAGTTTATTAATACAAGCTTTGAAGCAAGTCAATACACGCCCACCAAGAAATGCTCAACAAAGTCCCACAGTAACATCCCCATCTCATAAATAGATAGATTTTTATCATATATTTTAAGTGTCTTGACACTAGCTCCGCTATCCTGTATTTTTATCATATATTTATCACGTATTTTATTAATAAAGATTTTTGGTTAGAGGAATGTATAAAGTATCATATGTTATTTTTCGTGTAATGTATATATGTAATTTTCCAGAATATTTTTTTTCGTGGATTTTATTCGTATCTTAAACAAAACAATGGAAAATACCAAATCCGAACTAAATCTATTGAAACAAGAGAATGCTAAGCTTTTGGTTAAAATTGCGGAATTGGAACAAACCGTGAAAGAGAAAGATGAGCTTATGGCTAGAATTGTGGAATTGGAGCGATATAAATCGGATACTGTGAACCTTAAAACTAAGAATATTGAGCTTAAAGATAGAATCACAAAATTGGAACAAAAACAGATCCAAAGTATTACTAACGAACAAGAGGAGTCTTTTATCTTGTCACTTATCTCGGGTCAAACTGATGAGGAGGAAGATATTAATCTCGATCCTATACCTGAACTAGAACATAGCTCGATGCAATCTGAATCTTTAACAGATCCTGAAGCATTTATTACCTCTTTGCCACAAAATATTATTGATAAGGATACAACTGAGACCTTAGATTTTGTAGCAACGATATATAAGGAACAGGTCAATAAAGAGATAATTGAGAGGATTAGGGAAAAGAAATCTTCGGGATCAAGACTTATCTTCGGATAATAATTCATGTGATATAAAAACCGTTTCCCAGGGAAACGATTAGCAAAAAATTGATAACTTATCTTCGGATAGAGACGTAGTCCCATTGCAAGGCAATAATAATTCAAGTGTCTTGACACTAGCTCCGCTATCATGTGGTATAAAAACCATTTCCCTGGAAAACGATCAGCAAAAAACAACCACAAATACTTCTTTACCAGCGGAGAATCTTGACGATTCTGATGAAATTGAGCTTACTAAAAATCAAAATATAGAATTAGATTTAATACAAGATTTACGGAATGGTATACTTATTGTTACACCTGATCCTATAGAAACATCTCCCGAAGACATCGTGAATAACAAAAAATCATCATCTAGCCACTCTATGACTGCCTCCGGCAAAATCACAACACAAAGCTTAATCAATTTGTTTAGAAAAGCTATACGATCTGGACATGAAGAAATTTTATCCTGGATTCGCTATTCAGATAATTTTGAGAATAAAGTTATCGAAATTCGACGTATGACAGGAGTTAGTGATAAAACTGCAAGAACCCAAATATACAAAGAGATGTTAGAATATTTACCAGGTGTTACAGCAGTTGCCTTGCGAATTAAGATCCTTAGGGCCAGAAAAATTCGTAAGCTATTTGGAGAAAACGGAGTTGGAATTGATAAAGTTAAGTATGTTACCTGTAGTGCAAATGATATTTCAAAATTAACCAATACACAAATTCAAAACATTATAAATCAAGTGATCTCAACTGAGGATCTCAAATCTTTACCCAATACCGAGGTAAGTGTCTCAGATACTGAAACATCACCTAATAATATGACTTAAATCTCTAGCCATTCTGTGACTACCTTCGACAATTCCTCTGATGTTGACGAGATAAGTAGGAAAGACGAATCTTTACCGGAAATTGAGATACACGAAGAGATTGAAAAAACTTTGCTAGAGATAAGCGAAGAAGTCTCACATAGTGAGGATGTTAAATCTTTACAGGAGGTTAAAACGCGCGAAAGGATTGAAAAAACTTTACAGGAAGCTGGATCTTTACAGGAGGTTAGGATGCGTGAAAGGATTAAAAAAACTATGCTAGAGCTAGATAATGATTTGGGAAGATATTATGGTTTTTCTGCTGNAACCCAAATATACAAAGAGATGTTAGAATATTTACCAGGTGTTACAGCAGTTGCCTTGCGAATTAAGATCCTTAGGGCCAGAAAAATTCGTAAGCTATTTGGAGAAAACGGAGTTGGAATTGATAAAGTTAAGTATGTTACCTGTAGTGCAAATGATATTTCAAAATTAACCAATACACAAATTCAAAACATTATAAATCAAGTGATCTCAACTGAGGATCTCAAATCTTTACCCAATACCGAGGTAAGTGTCTCAGATACTGAAACATCACCTAATAATATGACTTAAATCTCTAGCCATTCTGTGACTACCTTCGACAATTCCTCTGATGTTGACGAGATAAGTAGGAAAGACGAATCTTTACCGGAAATTGAGATACACGAAGAGATTGAAAAAACTTTGCTAGAGATAAGCGAAGAAGTCTCACATAGTGAGGATGTTAAATCTTTACAGGAGGTTAAAACGCGCGAAAGGATTGAAAAAACTTTACAGGAAGCTGGATCTTTACAGGAGGTTAGGATGCGTGAAAGGATTAAAAAAACTATGCTAGAGCTAGATAATGATTTGGGAAGATATTATGGTTTTTCTGCTGATGGAGTTGCAGGTTATTACAACGATCCCGCCTTCTCATGGTCAAGCCTACTCGAAGCCAGAAAAAGTCGGATAACATATACTGGTAACATATACTAATAACATATACATCTTTTTTCTGAGAGGCAAAGATGAAAAAAGAAAAAAACCTACAAAAGTTCATATATAGGATGTTTTGTATGATTTATATCGCAAATCATTATCTATAGAATAGTTAGTATATCATTTTTCTGCGATCACATGGGGTTGTGTAAATCACAGCCAACGAATCCTGACGATCGACAAAAATTGGATCATCTAATCAGCATATATTTTTTCTGAAAATTTATTATTGTCAAGCGTATACATAAAAAAACAATAAATTATGACTAAATTACATATAAATTAATTAAGATATACTATGTTTCTATTTCTAAAAGTCGCTTTCGGAATCTTTCTTGTAATTGACTCTTTTTAGAACCTATCCAATTATACGGAATATAATATTCTTTATAATATCTATCAGGTATCATGTACCGACCTGGATATTTATTATACTCAGCAATTTCCTTAGCAAGACGTAAGTCAAACTGTTGTCGAGTCACAGGATTTTTCAATTTGCGAGGTATTAAACCTAGAAGTTTCTTATCATCTGGAGTATTGTCATTCAGTAAATTGTTCCAAGCAAGTCGTGCATTTGATGGCTCTTTTTCTCGGAATCATCTCCAAGCACTTTGTATAATCCTTGCTTTTCCGAAATCAGTTTTTGGTTTATCACATTCATTATCCCAATGACTGATTATCAAATCACTAGGTACGAGACGATCAACATATCTTTGTCTAGTAAAATGGAATGATTTTTTAAGATGTACATCATCAATTTTTATGAGTTTCCAGCAACCAAAACAAATAGCCATATGGCTCTTATAAATTCTCGGTCTATGATAATCGAAATTAATTAATTTACCTTGACCAAATGATCCAAATAATGCATATCGATGGTACACACTAAATTTTCCAGCGTTCAACAAATTCTGTAAAGGTACTCTGACCCGTATTCCCCATTGAACAGGTGTTTCATTCTGTTTTATGGTAGATAAAGTGTCAAATAATCTCTCATTATCAAAGAGTGTATCAAAGAATCGTTGATGATCATTAATACCAAAATAATTTTGAATATACGAGTTAACATACTTCATATCAAAACCTGGACGAATATTAAAGGGCCCATAGAACCTGGATTATTAGATGAGTTATGTATATTCACTATATTTTGTAAGTGATATATATAATGAGAATGGGAGAGATGCATATTTATTGTAACAGGATATATAAGTATAAANAACATATCTTTGTCTAGTAAAATGGAATGATTTTTTAAGATGTACATCATCAATTTTTATGAGTTTCCAGCAACCAAAACAAATAGCCATATGGCTCTTATAAATTCTCGGTCTATGATAATCGAAATTAATTAATTTACCTTGACCAAATGATCCAAATAATGCATATCGATGGTACACACTAAATTTTCCAGCGTTCAACAAATTCTGTAAAGGTACTCTGACCCGTATTCCCCATTGAACAGGTGTTTCATTCTGTTTTATGGTAGATAAAGTGTCAAATAATCTCTCATTATCAAAGAGTGTATCAAAGAATCGTTGATGATCATTAATACCAAAATAATTTTGAATATACGAGTTAACATACTTCATATCAAAACCTGGACGAATATTAAAGGGCCCATAGAACCTGGATTATTAGATGAGTTATGTATATTCACTATATTTTGTAAGTGATATATATAATGAGAATGGGAGAGATGCATATTTATTGTAACAGGATATATAAGTATAAATATCATTTATAAAGTTTTTCGTAATTTGAAGAATAAGCATAAGGATATCTTAAGTTCAAATATCGGTATTTATATATGTAGAGTTTATTATTCCTGTATATAATGTGTAATTTATCGAAATTTCTCAATTAAGAGAACTATTTTATGCAATTATCTCATGGATGGAATATAACTCATATATAAATTGGTATATATTGAGCATATATCATAAGATCAAAAATTGTTTCATAAACTGTACTGGTAAATAGCAATATTTAAAATATCGATAACGGATATAATAATCTAGCTTATAATTCCATACATCCGGAATTATATAGAGGCGTTCTAGGACGCTATATATACGAAACGTCTGGAGAACGCACTAGAACGGTGCGTTCTAGTATGCTATATATACAAAACGTTCGGAGAACGCACTAAAACGGTATGTTCTAGTACGCTATATATATGAAACGTTCGGAGAACGCACTAGAACGGTGCGTTTTAGTACGCTATATATACGAAGCGTTCGGAGAACGCACTAGAACAGCATATTTAATACGCTATATGAATGTAGATGGTGTTCGTAGGACGCTATAGATCGGTGTATTTTGGACGCACTAGAACGTTTATATTTAATTCCTGATGTACTCGTGAACTCCTGATTTGGATATAGATATTATATCATGTTACAGGAGCGTGGATCATCATAGAAACTGGTACAACATAGATTATCCTGATTTTTTTTCTGCTAAATAGTAAACCTCCCACTCATATGCTTCACGATAAGAACAAGCGTAAACGAATCTCGAAAAGGCAACAAGAAGGGTAGACTGGTTATCTCTATTGGTGCGTATATCAAAGGACTTATGTCTTAGGAAGTCAGAATCTCCGCAATCTCCGAGATCATCGTATGTCTACCAACTTTGNAATTGAAAGAAGTACTTCGTAAATACAAAGTTAATGGAAATAATATTACAAATATAAAACAATTTAATCCAGGTAAATGATATATATTCCTTAATACTTGTACTATCAAAGGCAGTTGACTAACGATATATATATTTTTTATTGCGTGGTAATGGGGTTTCACCCCTACAGTATATGAGGAAATTGCTGATGATAATAAAGATCTAAAACGATGTATGAAAGAAATTATACTGAGACTTTCGAATTTGGAGACTATACAAGACAGTACCAATGAAGCAACCCGCTGTGTTTTTATTACATCTATCCTAAACGTATCAATTGCAATTACTCGGAATCTCACCAACAATGAAAAAATATATATTGCTTACCAAGATGATGTATCCGGCGAAGATTCCTCTGGGCGTGTCGATTATTCAATAAAAAGATATGAGGATCTTATATGCATAGCCGAGGGAAAACCATGTAATGTTGAAATCGGTTATCTCCAGAATATAAAACAACTGGAAAGTGCGAGTCATACAGTGCGGAACCTCTATAATAGGAACCTATAAAATCTTAAATAAAACTTGATCTAGTGATTGGATTTAACTGGGGTAAGAAAAATTAGACTCTTCTCATATAATAGAATCGATTTATGGAATAAAAAAAAATTCTCAATTTTCCTGGTTAGTAAAAATCACGTGTTTTATATATAAACCAANTGAACTCCTGATTTGGATATAGATATTATATCATGTTACAGGAGCGTGGATCATCATAGAAACTGGTACAACATAGATTATCCTGATTTTTTTTCTGCTAAATAGTAAACCTCCCACTCATATGCTTCACGATAAGAACAAGCGTAAACGAATCTCGAAAAGGCAACAAGAAGGGTAGACTGGTTATCTCTATTGGTGCGTATATCAAAGGACTTATGTCTTAGGAAGTCAGAATCTCCGCAATCTCCGAGATCATCGTATGTCTACCAACTTTGTAACCTGCTTAATAAATATACTATAAATAGTCGCTGATTCGTCCAAAAAAATTTTCACACATTATAAACGCATCGCATAAACCAGATTTTTTTTACGCCATATACCGATATAAAAAATGTCTTCACACACTTCTTCACCTTCGCCTTCCTCACTTGAAAGCATATACTCCGACGAAGAAATAATAACCCGTACCATGGGGGACGTTATTAAAGACTATAATACCGAGCAACTTATCGATTATCTGGGTAGGAATAATTTGAAGCTTATAGAAGCAGATTTCAAAATCTTACGTGATGAAAGAGTAGCTGGTTCCGATTTTCTTGAATTAACTAAAGACGACTTTCACGATTATGGGTTTAAAAGAGGACCTGCATCAAGACTTGCTAAATTTGTTGAGAAGCTTAATGAAACAAAATTACAGGCTTTCTCATCATATAACACATTAGATAAATTGAAAGAAGTACTTCGTAAATACAAAGTTAATGGAAATAATATTACAAATATAAAACAATTTAATCCAGGTAAATGATATATATTCCTTAATACTTGTACTATCAAAGGCAGTTGACTAACGATATATATATTTTTTATTGCGTGGTAATGGGGTTTCACCCCTACAGTATATGAGGAAATTGCTGATGATAATAAAGATCTAAAACGATGTATGAAAGAAATTATACTGAGACTTTCGAATTTGGAGACTATACAAGACAGTACCAATGAAGCAACCCGCTGTGTTTTTATTACATCTATCCTAAACGTATCAATTGCAATTACTCGGAATCTCACCAACAATGAAAAAATATATATTGCTTACCAAGATGATGTATCCGGCGAAGATTCCTCTGGGCGTGTCGATTATTCAATAAAAAGATATGAGGATCTTATATGCATAGCCGAGGGAAAACCATGTAATGTTGAAATCGGTTATCTCCAGAATATAAAACAACTGGAAAGTGCGAGTCATACAGTGCGGAACCTCTATAATAGGAACCTATAAAATCTTAAATAAAACTTGATCTAGTGATTGGATTTAACTGGGGTAAGAAAAATTAGACTCTTCTCATATAATAGAATCGATTTATGGAATAAAAAAAAATTCTCAATTTTCCTGGTTAGTAAAAATCACGTGTTTTATATATAAACCAATTAAAAAATAGATTTAGCAATAATCAAAATGATCGAAATAGTGATCTAATATTTATTTATTTAATAATAACTGATTCAAGTTCATTGTAAATGTTATCAGGAACTCTTCTATGAGATTTATACTTTTTTGCTGCAAATTCTGCCATTTTACCAGTAATTCCCTTCCTATATATATCCATATAACGCCAAGATTTTTGTGCAAAACGACGAATTGTAATTAAAGGAACTGAATCCAAAGCCTCAGGAACAATTCTTTGCAATCCTACCCAAGTATAATTACAATGTTCTCTAGTGTAATGTTTTGCTGCACCCCAATACATTTCTATAAAATTCAGTTCACAGTGGAATTTAGGATAAAAAATACATTTATGACCTCTTTTTTCTATTTCAATTTGTAATCTAGATTTTTGAGAAATAAAATCTGGTTGTAATGATAAAATTCGACGCATGCAACAATCAATTCTTTGAGAATCTATTTTTTTTTCTTTTCCCTTACATAATTTACATTCACCTTTTAATCCTTCTTTCCATAATCCTCTTTCTATTAGAATTTGTCGCATACCTTTAGCTTTATTTGGATATTGTGGATGATCTGATGGAAAAACCATTGATTGTGATATATTGTCTGTTCCAAAAAATGTTGAATGCATTCGTGGCTGTTTTCCTGCAGGATTAACATTCATTTTTGTAGCATTTAAACCATCTTCTGGCATTGCACCATGATTGGTACTATTATCAAATGCCATTACAGCAATTGCATTTGGATAAATAGTTTCAAAAATAGGAATTGCATAATTGATAACTTGATCAATCAAATGTTCTGCTGTCCACCAACCTTCTTCATTTTTTCCAGGTTTTAAAAATTTACGTGCTTCAACTGGTNCATTAATAATATCTTCATCATCAATGAATGATTTTGTTTTTTGATGGCAACCTTGTATTGATATTGGTATTGTTTTATTTTCAAGCCAGTATTTAGTCCATTTTTTGATTGTTCTTGCGCAATATACCCCTTTATCAAAAACTTTTTGTGCAGCATTAAATGCAGCATCATCACGAGACATATATTTTTTTTTCCAATTAATTAAAAATTCATAAATTGAACGATACTTTAAATATTCATATACAGTAAACTTGTTTTTATCTTGAAGAATTAATTCTAAATCTTTTATTTTTTGTGAAAAAATATTTTCAATATCATTATCATTAATATCTGTTTCTTCTTCTTGTGAACTTTCAGAATCTTCTAATTGTAAAATATCTTCAGTATCAATATCCATTATTCCTTCTTGCAAACTTTCAGAATTTTCCACTTGCAATATATCATTTGTTGATTCTGTATTAGTTTCTATTTCATCAATTGAAACTTCTTGTGAATTATTGGTAATATTTGCTGTAAAATATTGGTTAATTGATAATGAACCTTTAGCTGCTTTTGTAAATGTACCAGATGGTCCATATTTTCGATAATACGTTGCAGTAGAATTTCCAACATATGGTGCTTTCTTTTTTTCATCAATCTCTGTTAAATTAAAAACTATATCCCCAAGTTTTAATATTCTTTGGGCATAATAACTTTCATATGAACTATCTGTTGAATAACCATCACTTGATAATGTATATTCATCATCACTTGTTGAATATTGCTCTATAAATTGACCTGTATTTACATTGCGAATTTGATTTTTTGCTCTCTTTTTTGCAGCTAATTTTTTGCGCGAAGACATAATGCAACTCAAAATTTTTATAATAATCTATACATGCATTTCTAAGCTAAAATGATTGGGCAACATAAACACTACAAAATGGTAATATTTTTAGAAAGTCACACAAAATTTATTATTTGCAATTTTTATTTTTTATAGTAAAACGTGTAAATTTCAAATCTATGTAACACCGGCAAATCTTAAAATTTTTTGATCAAAACCGATAATTTCTGTAGCTTTTGATATGATTTATCGAAATTAACGGTTAAAATTTTTATTTACTTCTTTTGGCAGGTGTAACATACATTTAAAAATAGCAAAATTTTTGACCGGTTATAGAGGTTCCGCACTGTATGAATAAAAGAAAACGATCTGCAGATCAAGTATTTCAAAATGACGATGATTATCTCTACAGATAGTCTCCACAGGTATAAATAACTAGTAATGTCTCTATCACAGATTTTATACAAGTAGCTTACACTATTATGTACTTATTATTTTTTCTAGCTACGGAATGGCATTTTATCAAGCTCACTATGGAAGGCCTATATTGTACCAGCAAAAGTGAATATCGAATTAATTTATCCAAAACAGCGTTGAAGGAGGATCTTGAATCGATTAGGAAGGGTGTTAAAACGGTAATTGGATTGATCGTGGGGCTATTAAGGGATAGGATTACAATGTGTGATAATCATGAAATTAAAAAACAATGTATACAAGAGTTTAATAAATTATAGATATTTTTTCTGTATTTTATTGTTTTATCATGTATCCGTTATCTGTACACCTATATATTTTATTGTAACAATAAAGCGAATATACATATATTTATTTTTATTTTTTTCTTGGCAAAAGTGATTGGCGTGAATAATTGTTCACGCGCATGTGATTTGTTCATTTGGAGGAAGCGCAATCAGCTTCACAGTGTGTGAAGGCATGAAAGCTATAATGCGTTGAAAAATAAATCTTTGATCATAGAATATTACGAAAATAAAATATNATGGTAAGAATAAGGAACATTGCTTTTTTTATCGAAATTATGAGCATACACTTATCGCTAATCTCAAGAATTTATGCTATAGGTTCGAAATTATTCCATATCAAAAATTCTCTTACAGTATTAATGGGAAAAGGCATTGATTTTTCCTGATAATGTGGTTTTATTGTAAAAATATACATTTCACGTGTTTTTTTAATGACAAATACATTCTATATTATTATAAATTATGCTAAAATAGAGCACGAAAAAAGAACATTTCCTTCAAAGAGAGAAACATCTGTTAATTTTGAAGTCATTTTTTGAAAGTTACTAACAATACTTGTAACATAATCCTGCCAATCTCAACATTCAATACAATGCAATTTCCTAAGTGTCAACAGATCTCCAAACACATTCTTGCTTTCCTCTTCCGTTATTAAAATTTCATTTTCTTTATAGGTCTCATCATTACGCTTTTTGGAATCAGTCACAAAAAGAAAGATATGCTCTCCAACATTTTTACATTTATTATGTTCTTTCTCCACAAGGCCTTTCTCCAGCATAGTTGCTGAATAACCCTCGATCACTTTCCTACGGCTAACTATTAATTGCTTATCTTGGATGAGGATAAATGGTTCTGTGATCAAGAATGAGTCTGCAAATTCTGCATTCTGCATATTGTGGTAGGCAATGCATTCTGGTGTAGACGGAATATTACTAACAAATTCGTTCCAGTTTTTTCCATTGATCTGCTTATTTGTTGAACGGACAGTAAATACGGGTGAAAACTTGAGTAATATATCTTTCTGGCCATGTCTCAATGGAACAAGTTGGGAAAGCAAACAACTGCATGGGTTGGAAGCATTAGTTGAAATGGATCTCTGATAGATCGCCCATAAGCGAAACGTAAGCACTGAAATAGTTAACCTCTCATTTTGATTCGGTGAAATAGCATTGTCTAAGGATTCAAGAATTCTAATAGATGGAAGCTTATGATTGTTTTGAATTGAGTATATTTCGTGAAGAGTGAGGAATGGAAGTTTGATCTTCTTATAATATCTGTTTCCCTCGAGAAAAATAAGCTCCTCCTTCTCTAAGTCCTGCAAAGATAGTACAAGTTAGATGTATTTAGAAAGCATATGGTTATTAAGATTTTAAATGTTGCTTACCTCAATTTTACGCTTATTTTTAATACCAATTGTGTCCGACCGTTGAACAGGCCATTCGAACAAACTATATGCCACCACGTGGGGGATTAATTCCCGATTATCATTTAATTGAAAGTGATCAAAGTAGCGTTGATACTTCTCATTAATGTGTTTTTTTGTTCTTGTGAGAAGTTCGTCGCAATATTTTGATTCATATTGACATTTTTCTAAGTAGTAACGTAATCCACTTTGGTAAAATTTGGCAACATTATATGTGAATTCGTTATTAGCAACACTTGATCCAATAACACTCATTTGGAATATCATAGCTTCGAGAAAACGGCCAACAACACCAAGAAGCATAATTGCATATTTCGTATGTTCAGAGAGTTNTCTAAGTCCTGCAAAGATAGTACAAGTTAGATGTATTTAGAAAGCATATGGTTATTAAGATTTTAAATGTTGCTTACCTCAATTTTACGCTTATTTTTAATACCAATTGTGTCCGACCGTTGAACAGGCCATTCGAACAAACTATATGCCACCACGTGGGGGATTAATTCCCGATTATCATTTAATTGAAAGTGATCAAAGTAGCGTTGATACTTCTCATTAATGTGTTTTTTTGTTCTTATGAGAAGTTCGTCGCAATATTTTGATTCATATTGACATTTTTCTAAGTAGTAACGTAATCCACTTTGGTAAAATTTGGCAACATTATATGTGAATTCGTTATTAGCAACACTTGATCCAATAACACTCATTTGGAATATCATAGCTTCGAGAAAACGGCCAACAACACCAAGAAGCATAATTGCATATTTCGTATGTTCAGAGAGTTTGTTGATCCTACCAACGAAATATTAATTTCAGTAAAATTTTTGCGAANTTACAAAAAAGTATAGTTCACGACAGATACTCACCTTTTAGCTTCATCAACCACCTGACAAAGATATCAAATTATATTAGCTAAGCATCGACTAAAGTAAACATCAATAATGAAATTAAAACTCACCCCCCGGTTGGCTAACTCAAACAAAACCTCTTCAGCGTGCTCGGACTTTAGTAGTGGTAAAGATATATCTTCGGTTTTCGCATTACTTGACTTGACTGTTTCAAACAGATCACTCGCATGGGTTCCTGTTAGGATGACAAAGAGAAAATGTCTATCTAATTTATCTGTGATGACCCTTGCAAGAGACTTAAGAACTTCCCGAAGCCAATAACCATGTTTTGATTCAAACAGCGCATTTGTTTCATCGATGTTGATAATAAAGAGAGGATATTCAATCTGCCTATCCAAACATGGGATGTAATGTAGAATTACTTTAAGAATAGTCCCAAGCGTAACACTATTTCTTAACGTTTCGACAAACTTATCAAAAGATAAACTTCCATTACAAAAACAATTACAAAGTGATCAAATAAGTATTATTATATCACAACAAGCATTAGCAAAGGGATGTATGTGAGAGACTTACTTCAAACGATATTTCAAGGCTTCATATAGCAGAACTTTTCCAAAAAGTGACTCATGATCATTTTTTGAATACAATGCTCCTGAAATATCATCACATGCAATTCGGAAAGTCCGACCTGCTTTACGACATTCTTCCACTGCATCCACAACATCAGAACCAATAACCCCAGAATAAATGCCTGATTTTTCATATGCTCGTCGAGCAAATGTAGTTTTTCCTTTTCCAGACGTCCCTACAGCCGTAGGGAACCTTATTTCCTTTTTGGGTTCTGAATATTCGTTGCGATTATTAACGAGGTAATGCAACTTTTCCATGTTCATCATTAACTGATTGACCTCTTTTTCACGGTCCACAAACTTCAGATAAGTCGAAATGTCCGGAATATTGACAAGGTTTGAAAGTGATTCACGAAGTGGGTCTGGCGGTTTAACAATAAATGGATCAAGAATATTTATGATATCACCATCGGATAGAATAGCTTGAGGCGCTAATGTGTGCAATGACGAGAAAATATTATTAAATATGACGCAACGAAACAACGGCTATCAAAAACAAGCCATCTCACGTTGACATACCAATGGCAACAGGTTGCTCGATTATTACATGAATATGCTTCTTGGCAGGCGGGTCGAGAAAATATTTTGAAATTTTTCTCGTTGCACAAAGTTCGTCTTCGTCTTTGAGTGAAAGAGCGTTCAACAAATCTTCTCTATCATCAGGTATTTCCACTTTCCACAACTTTAAGTCCTTGGCATCTATACTACTAAACTCTTGCTGGCTCTTCGCCTTGATTGCTTTTTTGAGATCACCAATAGTATCGCCCCAATTGATATTGACTGGAAAAGCGTGTGTTGCAGAGTTTCCTTTAACAAGGCAGAAAAGTTTGATAGACATTGCAAGTTATTGTATCTATGCAGTAAATGAAATAAATACTGTATTTCAAGAAACGAATTTTTTATTGAGATCTGATTAATCTGTGATTACGCATGCAGATAGTACAACACACATGATCGGCAAAAAAATACTTGATTTATATAAAAAACGCTTAATTCCCTTTCTACACATTTCTTACATAAAATATCGAATAATAACTTTATTGGTAGATAATAATATTATTATAAATACAAAAGGCAGATCCGGAGGATAGAAATATGGAGTAAGAACAAAGAGGGAGGAATAAGCCAGATCCTAGGCCCCTTTATATTGTAAAGAAATGGCTGTTCCTTTCCTACTTCATATTGCTACCTAAGTTATCGTTATTATTATCATCTAAGATTATATTACTGCTACTTAATAAATTATTTCTACTACTATTGCTAATTATAACGGAACTATCTTTTTTCTTTCCCTCTCTCTCGATCCAAGCTTCGATTTTGTCTAATGAGGTATGTTGCGGTGATTTCTGGTGTCGATAAAAGCTAGCAAGTATAGCCCTTTTTCTTCTCAAGTTCAGAAAAAGATAAATAGATAGAATCAGAGAAATAATTAACTTATTTAGTATCTGGCTTTGAGAAGTTACTGCAAAAAGACAAGGAGAACGTTTTTCTCTTTTTCTTCTCTCGTCAAATAGGACAGTAAATTCGACCCAGAGAGTTTCAGTTGCGGTAGGATATTCAGACCTGTAGCTTTGTATAGATGCTTGCCCTAATAATGGAAACGTTGGTATTAGAATATGCGAAGCATGGAGTCTTATAAAACCCTGTCAGATATAGAGCTTATTAAATGAACAAACTACAAACCTCTACTTCGAACTTCAC
This sequence comes from Diversispora epigaea, assembly GCA_003547095.1. Classification (NCBI taxonomy): domain Eukaryota; kingdom Fungi; phylum Glomeromycota; class Glomeromycetes; order Diversisporales; family Diversisporaceae; genus Diversispora; species Diversispora epigaea. The sequence continues at coordinate 113,529 of PQFF01000480.1, read as the reverse complement.
TCCTCCATTCTGATTCATTTCGCATTTTTGCATTTTCGTTTTTTATAGCTAACATATCTTGTTTTAAGTCTTGTATATTCGCATCCAACGTAGTGAAAATTGGAGTTGGGATTGGAGCTGGAATTTGGTGGGGCTTTTGCGCAGATAAATAAATACTACGGCGATAATTACATAAATTATTGTATTTTCGGGAATAATGGAATAAATAATTTCTAGTGTTATTATGCCCCGGTGTATGATTCGTAAGTTACGATTACGGCGATAAAAATCGCAAATAAAAAATTATTGGGAATGTTGAGTTGCATTTTTCGTGGTTATTTATTTAACAATTGATAAATCGATTAATTGTTAATTTGAAGTATTTTTTAATGACCTCAATTCCTTACCTGAGACTCCAGCGATTTTAATCCATTTTTATACATTAAAACCCAGCATCAACGACCCATGGCATTGGTTCTTTACAACTCGTATTAAATCAAGGCAATAGGATTAGTAGCGATTGCAATACATGGCGATTTCGTTCTATTTATGTCGATTATTGCGCATCGGGTGATCGTTCACCTATAAAAACGTCAGTGTGTATATCGCCGATAGCGGAGCTAGTATCAAGACACATAATTACAATTCCTCATATGTGACACACGATTTTTGCTTGTTACTTAATTTAGATGCAATAGGGTCCTATTTAGGAATAAATGGCGCTTCCACGTTAAGTGTTGGAAACACCGCACTCCGTGCGTCTCGAATACACGTCACGAGCAATGAGAACGTGCAACGTAATACGTAGAGGCAAAGCCTCATTGCAATGTGTAATGACAAATCAAATCTTTTTACAAAAAATTATAACTAAAATTGTATGACGAATCAGCGAAAAACATGTGATAACTTCGATCCGCATAATGGGCAGAATCCAGACTTAAAAGTCATGGAATGCACGTGGCAATAAAATGCTTGATGTGTAATTATTTTATTATAACAAAATAAAAAACATTGCCCATAGTAAGGCAGATACAAAAAATAAGGTCAAAGACCCATTACACGGTAATAAATTTGCGAAATACATATCGCAGTTACATGGTGTAAATACGAATAAAAAAAATCTATCTATCCTCCTGTACAAGAATATGAAAAACGTTGGGAAGATCCCCATTGAAATATTGAGAAATTGGTGACTGCTCTTTCATGACTTGGTATTTTACTGGCCCTGGATGATATGCACGAAGAAAAATATCAACATCATTAAATGGAGACGGTAACTGATTTATGTAATTCTGAATTTGAGTTTGAAGTACGGCAACATCAGTACTCCTGAGAATCGTAATTTCAAAACTAGCACTACGAGGTAAAATACCACTAAACGAACCAGTAGGAATAATAAAATAATTGAGTGTAATATTGGTCATTTTTGCGTTTCCTAAATATAAACCCCATAGTTAGTGAAAATTCCGCTTTTATAGGTATTTATCATAAATAATCATACCTCTAAAAAATCCGTGGGAATGCAAGAAATAAAGTCTCCCTAAAACTTGCTTATTTATAATGTTTTCATTCGCTTGATCTGAAACTTTATCGAACGAATCTCCGAAATCTGACAATAGTAAAATTGTCTGTTACTGAAATCGTAGGTAAACCTGTTACAATTCAGCCTCATGAAAAGTGTTATCATATGCCAAGAACTTGACAAAGCCGAAGCCTGTATATATTTGGTGTTTTTAGGAAGAATGAAATTCTTTTTTGTTCGAGATCGCTCCTGCAAGACTGAAGTCAGTTATCGCAATGACGATCTAACGGAGATGGCGGAGATTTCAAAGTTCTATAACTGTCATTTTTTGATAACAGCGTTGATAGAAGATAACGGGTTCTTCTTCCTTATTGCCTTTTTAAGTCTCGTTTTCGCATGTTCTTATCGCAAAGCATGATGGTTATGATCGTCTTATACATAGGGATGTTATCGGTTCGACTCGGTTCGGTTCGGTTCAAAAACCATCGGTTGGACACTTGAGTCGGACCGAACCGCGGTTTTCAACTTCAGTTCAACTATCGGTTTAAACCTTGGTTCAACCGTCAGTTCCACTATGGTTTAAACCTTGGTTCAACCATCAGTTCTACTATCGGTTTAAACCTTGGTTCAACTGTCAGTTCCACTATCGGTTCTGCTATCGGTTCCATTATTGGTTCAACCACCAGTTCAACCGTTAGTTTAACCATCAGTTCAACTAATAGTTCATTATTATTAATTGATATAATTATTTCATAATGTAGGGATCGGAAATAATTATCGATGGTCATTACATATAAAACTTTTTATTTTATAAGTAAATCTTAAAAACAGTACTAAGTAACCTCAAAGCTAAGAATATAGCGCGTCTTGTGTCAAAATTTCAGACTTATTATATTAAAATTNGTTCGGTTCAAAAACCATCGGTTGGACACTTGAGTCGGACCGAACCGCGGTTTTCAACTTCAGTTCAACTATCGGTTTAAACCTTGGTTCAACCGTCAGTTCCACTATGGTTTAAACCTTGGTTCAACCATCAGTTCTACTATCGGTTTAAACCTTGGTTCAACTGTCAGTTCCACTATCGGTTCTGCTATCGGTTCCATTATTGGTTCAACCACCAGTTCAACCGTTAGTTTAACCATCAGTTCAACTAATAGTTCATTATTATTAATTGATATAATTATTTCATAATGTAGGGATCGGAAATAATTATCGATGGTCATTACATATAAAACTTTTTATTTTATAAGTAAATCTTAAAAACAGTACTAAGTAACCTCAAAGCTAAGAATATAGCGCGTCTTGTGTCAAAATTTCAGACTTATTATATTAAAATTGAGAGAATAATACGCGTTTAAAGTTCGAATGAATAAAAAAACTTAAAATGGTTATTATTCGCTTAATTTTAATGAAATAGTTCTGAGATTTTTACAGACAATGCAATTCATTTTTGTCTTTGAGGTTACTTAATACCATTTTCTAGTGTTATGAATCGCGATTAATCGCCTATCAACTATATAGTCGAGTACAAATGTTGATAGACGATTAATCGCGATTAATCGGCAATTATTAAAATCGTGATTAATCGTGAATAATCGCGATTAATCGGCGATTATTAAAATCGTGATTAACTGTAATAATCGCGATTTATAATTATAATTTTTATTCCATTCGAAAAAATATTATAATTATAATAATAATAATAATAAAACCGTGGGGGCTAAATAATAATAAAAATAAAATTATAGGGATAAGAATCGTGGGAGCTAAAAATCGTGGGAGACGAAACCGTGGGAGTAAGAATCGTGAGGGCTAAAAACCGTGGGAGACAAGAATAATAATAATAACAAAATCGCGAGGGCTATAATAATAATAATAATAATAATAAAACCGTGGGGGTTATAATAATAATAATAATAATAAACCCGTGAAATTATAATAATAATAATAATAATAATAATAATAATAC
>PQFF01000480.1:87075-106005 GCA_003547095.1 Diversispora epigaea | reverse complement strand
ATCGTTTTGACATATAAAACTTTTTATTTTATAAGTAAATGTTGAAAATGGTACTAAGTAACCTCAAAGACAAAAATGAATTGCATTGTCTGTAAAAATCTCAGAACTATTTCATTAAAATTAAGCGAATAATAACCGTTTTAAGTTTTTTTATTCGTTCGAACTTTAAACGCGCATTATTCTCTCAATTTTAATATAATAAGTCTGAAATTTTGACACAAGACGCGCTATATTCTTAGCTTTGAGATTACTTAGTACCATTTTTAAGATTTACTTATAAAATAAAAAGTTTTATATGTAATGACCATCGATAATTATTTCCGATTTTACATATAATTACATTATGACATAATTACAGCATTCCAGAATTATGGCATTATGGCCAGAATTACTATTACAGCAACTAGGTATGAAATTGTAACTAATTGCAACTTATGAAAATAATTGTGGCAAGTATCTTTAATCTTTAATGTGTAAAATTATATTTTTTTTAATTTTACTTAATATGAAATAAATTTTTTACTAAGATATTTCTAAAATAAAAAGAAAGACCTTATTTTTAACTATATATTTCATCAATATTTATAAGATGTAATAGTATTATAATAAACTATAAGTTAAATTATAATTATTGATATTTTTAATTCAAATTTTAAATATAAAAAATTAAAATTGTTATTTTTTTCTTTATTTAAAATTATTATAATATTAATTATTAAAAAAATAAAGAAAAGATATTCTTATTATTAATAATTATAAAGAAAAAGATATTATTATTATTAATTATAAAGAAAAATATTATTATTATTATTAATTAATTATAAAATTATTATAATATTAATTAAATCAAATACAAATTCAACTTATTTTTTTGTACCAATATTTTGTTCCATCCAGCTTTTTAGACACAGTGATGCACGTGCTGTTTCTGGATTAAGTCGATTTCTAATTTTTGTCAAAGTATGTGAAGCAACAGAAAAAATTTGTTCACAAGGAACACTTGTTCCTTGAATAGCAAGATAATTACATGCCATTTTTGATAATACTGGAAATTTCTCAACATATTGTGACCACCAAACTAATGGTTCAGATTGTGCCAATGGTATAGTTAAGTATCGTTCCAATTCTCCTTCTATAGGTTGTCTTTCATTTTGTTGTTGCATTATAAGATTTTCAAAAAAAGATCTTGCACTTGTAACATTTGAAGTAATTTCATTTGAATTAGACTGAGTAAGTGTATATAAATTCATTTTTGAACGTACTAGATTAATTGCTGAACTTTTTTGATCTTCAGAAAAAAATGTAAGTAATTTTGAACATGGATCTAAAACAGTTGAAATAATTGTAGATTCATCCAAAATTTTCCAATATTCTTCAAGTTTGTGTCTTATAGAATCTGCCATCATACATTCTTCTGATGTATGATTATTTTTATACAAATCAATATGTTGGAGAATACCAGCAAAAGTTAACCTTACATCTCCAATTGTTGGATAAGAACTTGATGAAAGAATTTTAGTTGCTTTATACATTGGTTCTAATAAAGTAATCATAGATTGAACTTGAATCCATTCCTCCTCTTTAAGATAAATACTAACTAAATTTTTATTTTTACATACTAAAAAATCTAATTCTTCACGTATTCTATTAAATTTTTCTAACATAGAAAATGTAGAATTCCACCTTGTACAAACATCTATTTCAGGTTTAAGATAATTCTTTTTAATTAACTTACAATAATTACGAAGTTCATCACAGAAAACTGTTGAATGATGTATTTTATTAACAAATATTCTAACTTTGTCAATAATTGTTGTTCTCAATTCCATTCCATGATTAATTGCAATATTCAAAACATGTGCTGCACACCTATAATGTTTAAATTCACAATCAGAAAATTCATTTGTTAAAAGATTGCCACATAATATCATTTTAGAATCATTGTCTGTAGTTAATCCAAGAATTTTTCTATTAAGATTCATTTCATCTAATAATTGTAAAAGTTTTTCTTTTGTTTTAACACCTGTATGATTATTTTCAAAATAAATTAAATCTAAAAGAAAACGTTGCATCTTCCAATTTTCATCAATAAAATGAATAGTAACTCCAAGATATGCTTGATTTGAAATAGAAGTCCAAATATCTGCAGTAAGTGATACTTTAGATTCAAGTTTTTCAAGTTTATTTGCAACTATAATACGCTGATTTTCAAAATTATTAATAATTTGTTTTTGTAAATATTGTCGAGAAGGTAGTGTATATCTTAAATCCAAAGTCTTGCAAAATTCATCAAACTATCTACTATCTACAACAGCAAAAGGTAGTTGATATCCAATAACAAAGTTAAGAAGAGCATCATTACAATCTTTAACTCTTATAGTATCATCTTTGCCATATGGTTTTCTATTAAAATTTAATTTTGTTTGTTGTTTAATGTTAAAATTACGCTTATGTTCTTTAATTAAATGATCCTTAAGTGGTCTGGTTGATGTTTTTGGCCCATATTCTTTTTTACACAAATTACAAACTATTGCTATAAGATTTCCCTCATCATTATATTTTTTATACATAAATTCCCAGACTGGAGAAGAAGTTTTTCCTTTTTGTTGATTGTCTTTTGAAATAGTAGTTGATTCATCTGTAAAATTCTCAGTGATATCACTTGTTTCTCTTGAATTTAAGTTCTCAAGGTTATCATCAGTTGAAGGTTCAAGAGTATTAATTGTTTCTCTTGAGTCCAAATTTTCAAGATCATTATCAAGTTCCAGATCTTCAAAATCTGGCATGTATTCATTATCAGAGTTATTAAAAGACATTAATGAAATATAAAATAAGAGATAAAAAAAATAGGAATAACGAAAAAAATAGTTGTGTTACCTCTAATATAAATTTTAATCAAGATTTGAGATCATCAAAATCGCGATCTCAAAGTTAAATTTTTATTAATTTATTATAATATATATATATAATTATAAATTAAAATTAATTTATTAAATAAAAATACATATTTAATTATTTAAAAAATCAAAATCGTTGATTTTGGCAATTTATTTTTAGATTCATATAAAGTATATAAAGTAAAATTAAGATACAATGAATTCAAAAAATATAATGACATGTAGAAAGAAAAAATAAATATATGTATATGAGCATTTCTACTGACCCAAATTATCATTTGCATAGAAATTATAATATGAAAGCAGGGTATCTTTTTATAAAAAATTTCTTCAGAAGTATTTTGCTAAAAATAATCTCACCAACCTATTTCAAACTAAGAATAACCTACAAATCTGATGTGAAAGAGTAAGAGTGAAGGTAAATATATTAATAAGAATAAGTAAATATTTAATAAATATAAAAAAAAAAGAAGAAAAGAACTTACAGTCTCCATTTTGAAAAAGAGAAAGAGCCCACAATCCCATTTCAAAGAAGAGAAGTTAAAAATAACCATGAACCCGATTTGAAAGAATAAAGATAAATATATTGATAAGAATAAGTGTTTAATAAAATAAAATAAAAAGAAAGAGAAAAGAAGTTTACGATTTCATTTCAAAAGAGAAATAAATATATTAATAAGTATAAGTAAGTGTTCAATAAATAAAATAAAAAAAGAAGGAGAGAAGGAATCTATAATTTCTATTTTTTAAGGAAAGAAGAAACCCACGATCTCCATTTCGAAGGAAAAAAGTTAAAAATAACTCACGAACCGATTTGAAAGAGTATATTGATAAGAATGGTAAATATTTAATAAAAAAAGGAAAGGAGAAACCTACGATCCCCATTTCGAAGGAGAGAAGGAACCCACGAACCTATTTTGAAGGAGAGAAGCTAAGAATAATCATGAATCCGATTTGAAAGAGTGAAGGTAAGTATATTAATAAAAATAAGTATATATTTAATAAAATAGATAAAAAGAAAGAGAAAAGGAAGTCACTTACGATCTTATTTCAAAGGANAAAAAAAAAAATAAAATAAATATTACCTTTTATATAGACTTGCCGTGACCCACGAACCCGATTCGAAATAAGTTTTATTAAAATATAATTATATAATTATAATAATTATAATAATTATAAATAAAAGAAAAAAACTTTTTTTTTTTTAAATATAAAAAAATTTGTGAAACCAGGAAATTATAAAAGGTTCGATCATATAAAATAAATGGTTGAACCGATGGTTCAACCGTATAAAATAAACGGTTGAACTATCGGTTCGACCATATAAAATAACGGTTGAACCGTAGTAAATGAACCACGGTTGCAACGGTTTTAAATATTGAAACCGAACCGGATCGGTTCGGTCAACCAACTGGGGTAGAACCGGTTCATGTATAACCGTTAACATCTCTATAAGGCAGTAACAGAAAAAAACGTTTATATATACTGTATTCGAAAAATCTGATTATCGTGACACGTTTAAATATCTCACTACAAACCGAAATTATAGGAGCGTCGGATGATACATTTCCAAATATACATATAATTCAATATAATCGAACACTCCTACTATACTTCCCTTACTTTTATTCTCGACCACCACGAAGTTATTTCCTGGATTATACGTATGCTCATATTTATTCTGGTTTAATAATTGCATATACTGGGATGGACTATTAGTAAACTTACCCATTGTTTTACGCTTATTATTTCTTGACTTAGCCATACTAACATATATACATCCATTTATTCGATTCAAATATGGCATATACATTCGAGTAATTGTTGCTACCCCTATCCAGATCGTGATCATAATATAAGGACACGATATATACGATTAATTACCTGCTCTACTCCTTTATAGCCAGTTTCCCTAGTTCAGATCTCATTACTCGACGCGTGATATTCTCCATCTCGATTGTTTTTCTCTTCCTCTTTACTTCGATGGGATCTGGTTTGGGTTTCTCGGGTGTAATTATTTCTTGAGGTGTCGGTTCGGGTGATATTTCCGCCTTCTCGATTTTGGTATTATTAGGGTACCAGTCAGGCAAGTTAGGTTTGTCTATTGAGTTAGCATATGAGTATGGGTCTTCAGATTTCCAAATTTTATTGCACTTTGGGTTACCGATTTTATACCACTCCGAAACTTTTTTAGATCCACCCTTCAAGGCTTTGGCATATAGTATACAGCTGATATCATCTTTAGCTAATCGCACAAGAGGTGGTCTTGGTTTGGTGGGTTTTTCCGACTGTTGTGCATCGGGATCTTTGTTGGATTTTTTGGGAGCCATCTTGAAATAAAATTATTACTTCGCAGTTATAAGGTAATTATATTTGTTTGAAAAAAATACTTATCTTTGTTTAACCGAAAAATATATATAGGGCAAATAGATTAATTTATTTAGCTTATCAATTGTCGGATATACAAATCGTAATTATTACACAATCGATTTAGATATCTATGATATCAGCTCTACTATATACTATACTTTTTCTTATTTCACTTCTTTTTTGATTTAGAATAGACTGGGTCAAGGTCTTTAGATTCGTGTATCTTTTTTACTGGTATAGTTTTTGAGGTGCAAGTGAGAATTTCCCCATCATCAGATGTATCGGTTTCAGAAGAAGCAAAACTTTGATGCTTTGCAACATATGAGGTAACGCTATTATATTTGTCACATTTGCCTTTAGCATTCACACAGTGGCTAAATATAGGTGTATATATATCATCTGAGAATATATAACAAAATTGTTGATCAATACACATTGCTTCGTAATCTCTCCATTTCTCTCTTCAGGGTTGTAATGGAATCTCTGAGATATTCAAGTTCATTTTCTACTTTTTGTTCCGCGTGTTTATCTTTTGATTCTGAATTAGGTGTGGAAGAATTTGAATCGTTATCTGAAGAATCAGACTCAGATACTAAACCAGTTTTGGCTGTGCCTGTTTTGCTGATAATCTTGGCCTCTCTATATTTTTTTTTTTTTCGATAACAATGTTGGGATTTGTGGGGATTTATTGCAAATTTATTCACATCTAAGTTATTTTTACTAGAGCTGTCTTTGTGAAAATCTTTTTCGATTAACGGGATACTCATACCATCCATTTCAATTTTAGAATAAAAATCATTGATTTCAGAAGAAAACTCGAAACCTATTTTTGCTTTATGCACCCATAACCAATCTTGTTCTAACACNACTTTGATGCTTTGCAACATATGAGGTAACGCTATTATATTTGTCACATTTGCCTTTAGCATTCACACAGTGGCTAAATATAGGTGTATATATATCATCTGAGAATATATAACAAAATTGTTGATCAATACACATTGCTTCGTAATCTCTCCATTTCTCTCTTCAGGGTTGTAATGGAATCTCTGAGATATTCAAGTTCATTTTCTACTTTTTGTTCCGCGTGTTTATCTTTTGATTCTGAATTAGGTGTGGAAGAATTTGAATCGTTATCTGAAGAATCAGACTCAGATACTAAACCAGTTTTGGCTGTGCCTGTTTTGCTGATAATCTTGGCCTCTCTATATTTTTTTTTTTTTCGATAACAATGTTGGGATTTGTGGGGATTTATTGCAAATTTATTCACATCTAAGTTATTTTTACTAGAGCTGTCTTTGTGAAAATCTTTTTCGATTAACGGGATACTCATACCATCCATTTCAATTTTAGAATAAAAATCATTGATTTCAGAAGAAAACTCGAAACCTATTTTTGCTTTATGCACCCATAACCAATCTTGTTCTAACACCAGATCAAATGGTGGATTTTTGCAAATTTGGAAGACTATAAATTCAGCGCGATCCAAGTTTCTCCACTTTCCTTTATACTGAAATTGCAAATCTAGACCTTTTATTTCTTCGCCAAATAAATATTCCAACCTGTAATCAGAATCAAGCTTATTAAATAAGTGATCACTAATCGTATTGGATTTAGATGTTATATTAATTAATGCCTTTACTAGAATTTTTTTTTCGACAAGAGTATCAACGAACATTGGTAAAATAATTACTACACAGTCACAAAGTGGGTTTATTATATACTATATCTTTTGCCAGAAAAAAATAACTATTAACTTGAATGAACCGAAAAAATATATATGACAAATGGGTAGGTCGACTCGTTTTCCTTACATTTGATAAATAAAATTTGATAAACAAAAAATTAGACACGTGTCATCACTCTCTCGAGGCTCATTATATCACCTATCCAGTTCGGCCCGTTGGTAATATCGATCTTTGGCTTGTTTCATAAATGATCCGCTGAATAGTTAATATTGCTTGTTTTTTAAAATATCGATAACAATATTGTTAATGCCTCAAATGGATATCCACCGAACCTTTATACCAATGCCGGCATTTAATACATCGTCCATACGAAATTTCTGGAGACATATAATTTCTTAATACATTATTAGACATGTAGATATATGAAGGAATATTAAACAACTGTTCAAGGAAATTTTGAGTATATTCTTCCATTATATCGTAATTATTATAACACGCTTATATGTAATTAATTTTTCTTTTCTATTCTGCGACATCTTTTTCTTTCCCGATCCCACTGTTTTCTTTCTCGATCCCACTGTTTCAGATGTATAACGGTCACAGTCTTACGTGTCTTGACACTAGCTCCGCTATACACGTGCTTATCATCCGATTCTGAACTAGATATGGAAGAATTACTTGAATCGCTTAAATCACTATCCGAAGAATCTGACTCCCCAGGAAGTATTTTGTAAAAATCATGAATATCTCTTTTATCAACGGATACTATAACCATCTCCCCTTTCCCTCAATAAGGTTGTTAATGCGTAGAGTTGTTCTTACCCAGGCATCTTCTGCGTCGGTTACAATTTCCGGTATATAAGTCCAGAGCTCATCATCATAATATTTTCGGTCATAAAACCAATTATTACCAAGCAATATATAATTAGGTAATTGAGAGGTATATTTTTCTACAAGTACTTCGGTTGGTATGATAATGGATTTTTTATTACCAAGTCGAACATTATTTTTTATGTTAGAGGTGAAGGTTAGTAGGATTACGGCCTATCCAATCGGGTGTGTAGTCATCTCTCTGAAGAATTTGCTATCTTTATCTTTGGAGCTTATTCGCCTAGTGATTTTTCCACCGATTTTCTTGAGAAGCTCATCACTACACATTGAAGGACCGAGAAATCCTGGCGCAAGGTGACAATTAACTTTTCGTAATCCTACTTTAGCTTTGGCTATTTTCATGGTAAATTATAATATATATACTTTATATCTTTAGCCAAAAAATAACTAATAATTAATTACCCGAAAATAAAAAAAATATTCTTTACTTTGAATATATATTGATATATATAATCCATAAAAATGCAATCTGAAATCGATACTAACAATGGAAAAGTTACACATCTCGAATTTGTAGGAGATAGAGCATCAGATCAGAATCTTTTAGAAAAATTTTTAGCGTCGGCATGTAAAGAACAGAAAACATCCTATAGTTCAAACCTAAGAAGTCTCAAAATTACACATTATTCCAAACTCTCGGATAAAAAAATTCTTTATATTTTACGCTCATATTCAAATATAGTCAATCTAAATTTTGAACGAAGTGAAAGTTTTACTGATGCATCACTTATAATAATTGCCCGATTATGTCCCAACTTAGAATCTCTCAATATTTGTGGTAACCAAGATATAACTGGTCATCCTATATATAAAATTGCGCAATCATGCCAAAAATTACGGCATCTTGATATTGGTTTTTGTGGGAACATCACCGATGATTTCGTATATAAAATAGTAAAAGCAAATTGTAAATTAGAACTTCTATGTATTGGTGGATTAAAACGGTATAAGCCAATTTCTGATCGGACGATATCTACAATAGCCCACTCATGTCCTAATCTTCGCCACTTTTCTTTAACAGGTTGCCATAACATTACTGACAATTCGGTTAATAAATTGTTGCAACATATTCATAATCTAGAATACCTCGAACTTGATCAATGTAGACTTATTACTGATTCATCTATCCGTGGTGTCGCTAACTCTTGCCCAAATCTCGAACATCTTGATATCAGTGCCTGTGATGCTTCCGAAACATCCATCTGTATTATTGTACGTTCGTGTAAAAAATTAAAGTACCTTAATATCAGGTGTTGCCGTCTTGTTACTGATAATGTTATTGATGAAATTGTATAGCATTGTTCAAACTTGGAATATCTTTCTATAGTAGGTACAAATGTTAGTAAAGGTGCATTGAGCAAACTTAGTCCAAAGATTAAGATAAAGCAGGATTCAACACTTGAAATGGAGCCAAAAGAAGAACTTAATGATCTCCGGACATCACTTGTTTATTTAGTGCAGGATTTATGATCAACTTATGCGAATCTCGAAGATATTGTACAATACTGTGAAGACAAGATTAAAGATAAACATTATCAAAAATCAATTGTGGAATTGGAGCGGGATATGAGAGGTACGGTTGAAAGACTCAGTTTGATAGTACGAATATATGGCCTTAAAGAGAAAATTAATTATCAGCCTACAAAGCCGGAATATGACACTAATTATGCTATTACTGAGTTTGTTCCACGTGATATAAAATATAGAGGTAAAGAACCCTTATCCTCACACATGAAATTTCAAACACCACGAAGCGAATTCCACCAAAGATTGCGTGAAAATAATTTCTCTCCTTAAGAAAAGTAGAGATACAATATGTCAAATTATCACTGATGAGATTACGGAAATATTGAGTTTGAAAATAGATAAATGTCTATCCAATATTACCGATATAACGATATCCGGTATTGTTAAGCAAGTAATGGGTAAAAAAATTCAGATTTCTTACTACCATTTACTGAAGATAGTGAAACCCGAGGTTCGTCAAGATATTATGAACTCGATGGTAAAGTACTGCAATTCTCGGCGCATCCTATGTGAAGACTAAATGACGATGTAAAGTTAGTAAGACTATTTCAAATAATTCTCCGTCTACACCCTCACCTTCGTTTTCATCTAAATCTGGGTCTGGATCTAGTTCTGAATGGTCTAATGACAATAAAGTTTTTACTGTGGATGTGGTAAAAGTAAAGAAGCGTGATTAATTATCATCATCAGAAATTTCTCCATATACACTCATAATATCATCTAAACCACTATTCTTTACTTTAGACTTAGATGTTGAGGGTATAGCCACTATGGGACTACCTTTGGGAGTTTTATGTACTGGTTCACATCCGATAGCCCTATAAGGTACACGAGCATAATGCTTTACTGGTGATACGTATCTCGGATTGTGTCTTAAAGCTTCTCGCATAATATTTAATCTTTGGCCAGGATTTTCAGGTTCATGTATCATAGCAGTATAGTTTGCACCCAATTCACGCAAATCACTTGGTTTAATACCATAAGGCTTTAGAAATGAATTGAACCACTTTATACCTGGTATTCCTGGATCTCGCAAAACGCCGTTTGCAATTGCTTTTTGAATCCAAGTAAATAATTCGCAAGCTCGTTTTTCATCTTTTTCCATCGAACGGAATTTCCTAGGTTCGCCCTTATCTATTCCACGACCTTTAGCATATCCCATTACGTGTCCATTAGCAATACGGAGAGTTGTAACTTCAGCAGGACGCATACAGAGCATTGTAATTATATCGGCAAGGGCTTGTTCGGTAGGACTATCAGATATACGGTAGCCTTGGAGCCTTTCAAGTATAACTTCAGGCGTAAAATGGTCAGGAGAATCTAGTTTTTGATGCGTGAGTATTTTTCGTCTCATTTTTTGAAGCCGATTCGATTCTTCAGTTATATAACGATCTTTTGTTGCATCAATCACTTCATCAGATGTCCCATTCTTGTGCAATTCTCTTCGGAGATATGAAAGTTGTGAGGATCTGGCGATATCGATAGTCGTTTCTTTATCTTCTAAATAAGCAATATGAGATGCATCTTCATTAATTTCCATACATGATATATTACTATTTTTTAGAATACTCTGGGCCAAATCNTAGCCCTATAAGGTACACGAGCATAATGCTTTACTGGTGATACGTATCTCGGATTGTGTCTTAAAGCTTCTCGCATAATATTTAATCTTTGGCCAGGATTTTCAGGTTCATGTATCATAGCAGTATAGTTTGCACCCAATTCACGCAAATCACTTGGTTTAATACCATAAGGCTTTAGAAATGAATTGAACCACTTTATACCTGGTATTCCTGGATCTCGCAAAACGCCGTTTGCAATTGCTTTTTGAATCCAAGTAAATAATTCGCAAGCTCGTTTTTCATCTTTTTCCATCGAACGGAATTTCCTAGGTTCGCCCTTATCTATTCCACGACCTTTAGCATATCCCATTACGTGTCCATTAGCAATACGGAGAGTTGTAACTTCAGCAGGACGCATACAGAGCATTGTAATTATATCGGCAAGGGCTTGTTCGGTAGGACTATCAGATATACGGTAGCCTTGGAGCCTTTCAAGTATAACTTCAGGCGTAAAATGGTCAGGAGAATCTAGTTTTTGATGCGTGAGTATTTTTCGTCTCATTTTTTGAAGCCGATTCGATTCTTCAGTTATATAACGATCTTTTGTTGCATCAATCACTTCATCAGATGTCCCATTCTTGTGCAATTCTCTTCGGAGATATGAAAGTTGTGAGGATCTGGCGATATCGATAGTCGTTTCTTTATCTTCTAAATAAGCAATATGAGATGCATCTTCATTAATTTCCATACATGATATATTACTATTTTTTAGAATACTCTGGGCCAAATCTTTGATAGAATTAACCTTTGGAGTATGTCGTCCAGATTTTTGAAAAGGGATGAGAGCACGTACCCGTTCTTCACTATATCCTATTTGTCTGAGACGCCTTCGCGTCTGGTCTCTAGATCCACGAGAAAGATCCTTAGTTAATTCATCTGAGTATCTGCTAAGCTCAGATGAAGACATTTGAGAAGATAGCTTGTAAGCTATAACGATTTTTGTCATAACAGAAGACATTAATAATATAGTATGGTTGGTATAGTATGATTGGTAGATTATGATTAGTCGAGGTATATACTATGGAGATTCTTTTTTCAAATCGAAATTATTTATCCGGGTTTGTATATACCAAATAATTGAATGGGTTGCGGTAAGCCACGAGATCGATCAAAGGTTTTAGAATCCATAGCTCTACGTAGTAGGATAACCAAAAATATAAAAGGCATCAAGGAGGATATAGCATTACTCAAAGAGATCATGGAAAAATGATCAATATATACCAGGTACATGATACGTGCCAATGCCTTGGGTCAGATCTGTCGATTTGAAATATTGCTATCACATAGAATATAACGAAAAAATTGCTTCGCATGTACGTAGTGCATATAGCTTCGGGGGTAGGAGCCCGGGCTATATTATGATTTCTCGAAGGGAGTTATATAGTAACTATGGTACCATATTAATTTTTATTATAATGCTCGCACAAGAGAAAGTATATGTTCTGGCCCTAAAACATTAGTCTTTATAAATGCATCATATAGAGCGTTTGGTTTATAGTTTGAGGTCAGTATGTCGGGATGATGGAGGAATTCCATAAGTACATTACTTCTCCATTCCTGCGTTTTGTTACTATCCCAGTCAATTTTTAATAACTGGTGTATAGCATAATCATTGTTTACTTCGAGTAAAAGCTGTAATAAACTTACTTTTCCATTAATCAACATAAATAAACTTTTTTCTGGATCATGCGCGATTTCCCAAATTCGATTAGATATAAATGAAAGAAATTTTCCTAATGTTTGTTTATCGTGAATCGGAGGGATTAAAAGTCCTTCCTTTTTCCAATGCAAATAACCATCATGTATCAAGTTATTATATGCTGGCCCATCGACTACAATCATACGATTCGTTTTGGGGTTATAGATTTTTGGCTTTCTTGAACGCCTAGCTAATTTGAATAGCTCACCCGAGGTTATTGTTTCTTTATTGTATTCCGGTTCTTGGGTATACATTTTTGATTATAGTATGTGGTATATGTGTATCGGTGTTCTATATTATATATATATATAATATATTTACACAACCATTATTTAAATTGATTTTTACATTTATTAAACCCACGTTAAAAGTGAAAGGGGTTTGTATTCTATATTATAAAATACTTTACATGGATCGCTTCACCTGCACACATATTAAAATGGATGGAACCACTTGTGGACGAGTTTGCACCCGCCTGGCGGGTTGTGCCCTACACTGAAAATCAGGAACGAATAAATTACTAAAATCTCCTTGCAGTATATGTAATAAACCCACCTCGTCTTATACGGGCTATTGTTATAATCATGCCAAAAAATTTTATCGCCGAGCCGAGAGGGAGAGACAGAAAAATGGTCTTATCGATTCGACTCCACCTATATAGGCAATTTATTTCGGGAGAAATGGCACTTCGTTCCTGGACGTCACAAAAACGAGTATATGGGTATAAAGAATAAAGTTTGTGTAATATTTTAATCTAAAAATTTTTATATTGGCTATTCGTAGAGACAGAAAATCCGAAGTCTCCACCTATAAAACTCACTTATTCACTCCTTACTGATCGAGCATTTACCATAGATATCCATTTTCCCGGAGTATTGCTATGTTTTTTTTCCATTCTTCGTCATCATAAATACGTGTATATGATCGGGGTTCACCATCATCTTCATACATCCGAAGCTTAATTTCCATGCATATTAATTTATCCCGTCTAGTCAGTTCCATATCCTCCTCTGGATCGCGACCTTCTTCTCGTGCAAAGTCGATTATCTCTGCATCAGCCATCATTTTATCTTGGAATATCATCACTAAGTCTCTATCTTTTTCAGTTATGGTTACGAACTTATCGGGATCCTCGCCATATTTAACCGCACATTCTCTGAAACGTGCCTCCCTTTCTGCTCTAGTTGGAAGTGAAGAAGGTGCTTTTTCCAGCTGGGGGGTGGATTCTTCATTGCTGAATTTGAGTTTATCGTTCATAGGTAAGTCGGGAGAGATCTTGGGCAAATCATCAACAGGTGTGTTGGGGAATGGTTCATCTTCTATGATCTCGGAAGGAAGTTCAGATTTATCGTCTATTGGTTCTACGTCTATGATCTTGGGAGTCATAGATATATTGGTAGACACGGATGACGAAACAACTGAACTTTCCGGATGATCTATTATTGAATCGAAGAGATCCTGGGTCATATTAGTAACGAATGGGGTGAATACTATTTCCTTACCTTTTTCGTTGTGATTTACGTTCGATGGAGCGGGTTCTACTTTTTCTGATTAAGGTGGGTCCGAAAATTCTTCGATGTCACTAACTGATTCACGTATCTTAGCCACGATTTTGGAACGGTCGAGTATATAGACCCACTCTCTTTTTCCATTAATCTGTACTTGCTTTTTCTCAATTTCTATTGGTGGAAGAAAACCTCCAAATTTATTATTACAGATTCGATCCTCACCTTCATTTCCACACCAAGTAAGATAATCTTGATATAAATCCCCACTGACCAGTTTATTGATTTGATTTTCGGGCCATGATTTAATATGTTGTATTATAAAGCGGGTAGGGTTTGGGAGTTGTTTCAGCATTGTATTTGTTTTCATTTTAGTATTGGGAAGTTTTCCTAGCTTCCACTTTGTGAGATCGCGACTAAGAAGATATGACATGACTACTCCTAGTGCATCAGGATGATCAAGAATTTCTCCTAACCGATCAAAATATTCAGTATTACCTCTGCAACGTGCAGATACATCGAAACATACTACACGAGCATCACCCGCATCTATTTTAATTGGGGCATCCTGATTACTTGTAATCATATAACAGGAAAAGTCATTTAATCTTAAAGTTTCAAGGCCTTTACGCTCTATAGCTACTTTCCCTTCCGTTATGAGGGCTTTGAGATAGCCATTAAACCTATGCCACTCACCACTAGACATGCTAGTCTCATTCATAACAATAAGTTTTTTGGTCTAAATGGTGCTATTAAATTTTCCAAGAATTTTTCCTAGATCAGATGTTGCGAAATGAAGATGTGGGCCTAGAACTTTATCACCAATAAAATCAGTAATAATATTTTTTCCACATTATTGAAGAGTAGATTTTAATACCAGAATTGAGCGAGTTTTCTTTGCCGGCTTTTGAACTAAGAATGCCCACCAGTTCCAAACATAATCATTAAGTTCTTCATTTCCATCACAGATTACGTACTTCACATGCCAAAGAATAGGTTTCATGATTTCAGGATTTATTTCTTTTGATAGTTTGGCTAGAAATCCTAAGAAAAGGTTAAAGAATTCAGTCTTTGGTGGAATAACATTTGGGGGGTATGGGAGAAAATTGATTTCATCATAAAGTATTAATTCTTTAGTAACAGCTCGATTTATCAAGGATATCAACTTTACTGATTCTCCTCCGTGTTCGATTATACTGATCTCAAATTTAGCAAGATCTAACCTAGATGCCATTTTAAAGTAGAGTCCATCTTCTGGATGTTTAAGCTTAAGTATCCACGTCGGTGAATCTTGCTGAACGCAGGCAATTGTTGCTTGAATTGCCTTATAAACTCCAACACAAGTATATTTTTTTCCTGAAGTACACATACGAAGCAAGTTTCCCCACACAAAATGGTCATTTGGATTGGAAATTCTGGATCGATCTAATTCTTCTGAGATTGGAAGACTGTTTTCTCGATCCGAAACTGATTCATCAATAACAAGCTTTAACGAAGGGTTTCTTGCGCCAGGCTCCTTATTTTGATTTGCACGATGACAATAGAAACTATATGATTTTTTATTTCGGTTAACATATGTATTTTCACTATCATGTGAATCTTTATTACCATATTCTCGTTCACATAATGGGTAGTGCGATGAGGTTATGTGTTTGAGTGGGAATGTATCAGGAAATTTATCTGTTGGTGGTAATAATTCATATCCTTCGATATTAGCCTCTTTAAGTAATGATTCCAGTAATTCGAGCTCAACCTCAGTGATATCGGTGGCTTTATTGTGGGAGTTATATATTCTGGTTGACACTGGCTCTGGGACAATCAAGAGAGAGCTATCTATAACTGGTACCTCATCATTAGGTGGACGAAGCATAAAGTCGAAAATTGTACCATCTTCAGGCATAACTGCTCTCTTTGGACGAACATGCTCATTAGTTTCTTTAATAATCTTTGGAGTTCCAAGCATTCGCAAGGAGAATGAACTCTTATTTGCAATATTATCAACAATTTTATCTTTCTTATTTTGCAATTCCACTGGGAGTTTCTTACGAACAAGGTCAGTAAATAATGCACAAGCCGTTATATTTTTAAGTCTCATACCACAAGTTGAGATATGGTATGACATTTTTTTCTGGTCCCAACTACTGGCAATAGTTAGAGTTTTAGTATCCCAATCTGGATAAATCTCAATACACACCTCTCTGAAAGCTCCGATTAAAGCATAATAAGTTTCTTTACGTGTAAGTTTTGGTATAATACTATTTAGTTTTTCTTGAGATAAATCGAAATCGATAAAGGGGCGAAGTGAGTTATCTCCATCAATGAATTCGTGTAGTGAATGACCCTGACGCTCTGTAAATATTTTTTCTATTCCATCCTCAGAATCCGTACCAAGGAATTGTCTTGGTCTTACATTGTCATCCCAAATTTTATACATATATTCAGCCACGCTCTTGACGTTGGCTCCCTGGTGGTAGTCGCCCTGCTCCCTTTTTCCTCTATCTCTGGTTCAAAATTTTCCGAGTTTTCTGGACTCTCTGGTCGAGAAGGTGGTGCTTCGGCCTCTGTTAGTGTGTGATCGATGTTTTCTTGGAAATTTTGGCTATCCACGGTTGATGCTTCAGTATATGCGGGTACAGTAGGTGTATCGCGTTCACTTTGGGTACTCATGATAGTTAAGGTTATTTTGAATTTCTGATATATTACCCTAAGAAAAAAGTTTAATTTGAAATTATTAATTAATTAGTTTTACCTGAGATATCATATACTAACGAGTTTCAAAAAATAATAATCAGTAATGACGGGTATTTATCTTTGTCAATATCTTTCCAATGAGGGGAAGGTCTGTGGGCGACCCTGCTATCGACAAGAAGGTTGTGCTATTCATTGGAAAAGGCGTCAACGTGTCTCCTGTTTAGAATGTGGTAAGCCGACTGCTTCTGAGTATAGCTTATGTAATTTNCATCCTCAGAATCCGTACCAAGGAATTGTCTTGGTCTTACATTGTCATCCCAAATTTTATACATATATTCAGCCACGCTCTTGACGTTGGCTCCCTGGTGGTAGTCGCCCTGCTCCCTTTTTCCTCTATCTCTGGTTCAAAATTTTCCGAGTTTTCTGGACTCTCTGGTCGAGAAGGTGGTGCTTCGGCCTCTGTTAGTGTGTGATCGATGTTTTCTTGGAAATTTTGGCTATCCACGGTTGATGCTTCAGTATATGCGGGTACAGTAGGTGTATCGCGTTCACTTTGGGTACTCATGATAGTTAAGGTTATTTTGAATTTCTGATATATTACCCTAAGAAAAAAGTTTAATTTGAAATTATTAATTAATTAGTTTTACCTGAGATATCATATACTAACGAGTTTCAAAAAATAATAATCAGTAATGACGGGTATTTATCTTTGTCAATATCTTTCCAATGAGGGGAAGGTCTGTGGGCGACCCTGCTATCGACAAGAAGGTTGTGCTATTCATTGGAAAAGGCGTCAACGTGTCTCCTGTTTAGAATGTGGTAAGCCGACTGCTTCTGAGTATAGCTTATGTAATTTGCATGCGGATAAATGCCATGTTAAAGCCCACTATCAGAGGAAGAAGCTCGAAAAGATGACACAAAAATCAGAAGTGCTTGGAAAAAATACATAGCGAGCGAGTATACAGACATAGTCCAATCAAGTGTCACAAGTTGTCACAAGCAAAAAAAATCGGTAGAAAGGTAGGTTCTTGAGAGTCTGAGTTTAAAAAAAACTGTTCTCGATAACTGTCACAACTGTCACAAGTTTCTTAGGTTAATTTGTCGACTCCCACCTTTTTTTATTTTTTTTTCCTATGTGTGTAGAACATATATATAGCATATATCGAAGGTAGGCATATCATATGTGTATCGAGTATATGTATATGTATTGGGTATATATGTATCGGATATATATCAAAGGTATACCATAGGAAAGAGTTTTCTCGAAATTTCCCCTTAGAATTCTACTATTTTACTTAAGTAACTAGTGACAGATATATAAAAAGTAATCAAGAGAGAAACGAAAAGGTTCGAAACTTTCAAACAGGTGTCACAAGTTCTGTCACAAGTACCTATAAACAACTAGTGACATCTAGTGGCAACTTGTAACAAAAATTTGGCAAGATAATTTGATATACTTTGATATAACATGTCTTTAAACATGAATGAAATCGATTTGATAGCATTTCCCAATAACATGTCCCGATAACATTAATTTTTCTATTAAATATTCTATATTGTATATATTATTAAAGAATTTAGCATAGATATGGCGATTGATCTTTTTGATGGTGAAGAAGTATATGATGAGGAATATGAAGTTATAGACTGTCAGATTCATAGGAATTTTCCTACCTATGAATCATGTAAAAAGTGTGGTAAACTGACAATATCTAAATTTGGCGCATGTATAATGCACGTTGGTAAGTATCGATCTCGAGATCATTATCAGCGAAAAAAGCTAGAGAAAATGGCAGAAAAATCGAAAACGTTTGGAAAAAATACATAATGGGTAAGTATATATCATGTTCCGATAGCATTATCACTAGTTGAAATGGTCCAATTCGGCTAAAATTCGGCTGTGCGATTTTCAGCCGAAATATAACCGAAAGTCGGACGAAATTTTTCTTTTTTTTTTTGCCGATTGTTATGCCAATTGGCAGCCAATCGGCAAAAATTCGGTAATAAAAATTCTGATAGAAATCAGAAAGAAATATTCAA
>PQFF01000480.1:0-71790 GCA_003547095.1 Diversispora epigaea | reverse complement strand
ATGGAGAGGTTGCAATTCGGATTCTGCTAGAAAGAAATTTACAAAAAATAGTGGAGTAAGATGGTCAGAATTGTTGCGCCTACCTTATTTTGACCCAATTCGATTTATAACAGTTGATCCTATGCATTGTTTATTTTTGGGTATTGCAAAATGGATTGTGAAACGAATTTGGGTAGATATGGGAGTTTTATCATCAAATAATTTAAATAATATTCAAAAAAAAATGAACGAATTTCAAGTTCCCGCCGATTTGGGTCGAATTCCGGGAAAAATCTACTGTGGTGAAGGTTTTTCTAATTTTACTGCCGATCAATGGAGAATTTTTATTTCAATTTATGCTACTGTAGTACTTTGGGAGTATTTAGAAGAAGTAGATAGGAAGATTCTTACATATTTTGTTTGAATTTGTCATCTTTTTGTAAATCGAATTCTAGAAACTAAATCTTTAGATGAAATTCATAAGAAAATAGTAGATGTTGTAATGTTAATTGAGAAAAAATATGGAAGAAATGTAATAACACCAAATCTTCACTTGTCGCTTCATTTAAGCGCATGTTCGTACGATTTTGGTCCATTATATGCTTTTTGGTGCTTTTTATTTGAAAGAATGAATGGAATACTTGGTAAATTAATATACTTTGATTATTTTTTGATTATTTTTTGATTATTTTTTTATGATTTTTTGATTATTTTTTGATTATTATTTTTTGATTATTATTTTTTGATTATTATTTTCTGATTTTTTGTTTATTAGGTTCGCTGCCCAATAGTCATCGGCAAATCGAACCAGAGTTAATGCGTTGATTAATCAATGACAATAGAATAAATGAGATGATATATACTGAAAATAATTCAAAAGGCCTAGAAATTCTTAATACTCGTCAATCCGTCGGATCTCTTTCAGAAATGGATCAATTTGGTCATGATGAAATGAGAAGATTCTGGATGTATTCGAGAACAATTCAAGAATCAACTATTTCTGGAAAAGAACCATTTCCGGGTGAAATGTTGAAACCATTTTCAGAAAATATTCCACTTTCGGCAGATGGAATTTTAGATCTAATGATTGCTTATTATAATGATACATATGAAAACTTGAAATTTCGGAAGCCATTTGAAACCGATTCTTTAAATTCAATAATAATTCCATTAAAAATAAACAAATATTGTCGCTGCCGAATTGGTTCCGAAATATTTGGTTCAACATTTTCACCTAGACATCAAAAAAGCTCATATATTCTAGCTAAATTTGCATCTGAAGATGATAGTATTGATATTTATCCGGGTCAAATTCAGTTCTTTTTTGTTCATGAAATAAGTACAAATAGAATAAATATGGAAAATCATTATCTGGCATATGTTCGTTGGTATAAAAAAATCAAGAATCGGTTCTATTTTAACATAAATCAAGAACAAATGTGTAATGTTGAATTATGGGATACTGAATTTTATCCTAAAAGCCGAGATTGTATTATTCCAGTCCATCATATTCTTGGACGATTTGTACCGGTTAAGTATAAAATTTCAGATCGTAAAAATGCTAAAGAGTATTTGGCAGTAAATCCAATAAATAGAAAATATAATTTACGCTAAAAATTATCTTTCTTATTTTATTCCGAAATGATTAGAATTATGTAATTTTATTAAAATTTCCATAAATACATAATAAATCAGAAATAAATGATAAATCAGAAATTTTGCATTAAAGTTATCTGAATTCAGTAATTTTTTTTCCGAAATGATAAAGATTTTATTAAATTTTCTAAATTTCGGTTGAATTTAAAATAAATTTTTGCGGAAAGAGTATATTTCCGAAATTGACATTTCGACAGCATTAAAATATTTTATTAAATTTCAGCACGAATTCGGAAATTCTGAATTTTGGTTAAAACTAAAATCTGAATTTCCGAATTTTGGCTAAAATTTATTAACGATCGAATTTAAGATAAATTTTTGCGAAAAGAGTATATTTCCGAAATTGACATTTTGACAGTAAAATAGCATTAAAATATTTTATTAAATTTCCGAATTCGTGCTGAAATTATTAAACGGTCGAATTTAAGATAAATTTTTACGAAAAGAGTATATTTCCGAAATTGACATTTTGGCAATAAAATAGCATTAAAATATTTTATTAAATTTCAGCACGAATTTGGAAATTCCGAATTTTGGTCGAAACTTAAAAATCACTTCAAAATTTTCTAAAATTTCTAAGAGCCGATTTTTTTTTAACAATTAGCTGAAAGTTAACTGAATTTTGATATTGCCGATTTGCCTTATTTCGCTTACAATATTGTGAATGAAATATGCTTATTTTATATATAATTCTTAAATGTCTAATAATCGGCAAGAACCAAGAATTCTTTTAATAAATTCTGAATTTTTGCCGAATTTTATTAATAAGCCGAAATATCATATTTTCGAAATGGATAAGCTGAATTTAGGCAGAATTGTTCCGAAATTTAATATTTCCGAAATGTCCATTTTGACAACAAAACAGCGTATCAAAATATTGTACCAAATTTCAGCACGAATTCAGAAATTCCAAATTTTGGTCGAAACTTAACTTAAAGTTGATTTTTAAGTTTCGACCAAAATTCGGAATTTCCGAATTTTGGCTGAAATTTATTAATGGCCGAATTTAGGCTGATTTTTTTTGGCTATCAGCCGAAAGTCAGCCGAATTTTGATATAGCCGATTTGCCTCATTTCGACTAGTGTATTTTTTCACCACTCGAAACAGGTATGACGACATAATCGCATTCGAATCGTCAAACTCGCGATAAGACCAACTCGGCATTCGATAGTTTGCATATGGCCGATAATAGAAATTGGTCACGGCATATAATAGTTGACATGTGGTCTGACGACAAAAGTTGGTCACTGTCGTCAACCTGATATATGTCATTTTCACATGTGACATGACGACAAAAATCGGCCACTGTCGTCACCGTACAACAGTTCATAGTATAAATCTCGGGAGACGGGGTAGACTATGAACTAAGTTATTAGTAGACTATGAATCAGTCGGTGTCTCAAAAAACATTTCAGTAATATCACGGTTCATAGTATAAGGGTATTATTAGTAGACTATGAATTAGTTGGTGTCGCAAAAAATGATTTAATAGTACGACGGTTCATAACCTAAGCTAAGACGGTTCATAATATATATATATTATGAACCGTCTGGCTCCAGAAGAGAAAGTGTATTCCATATTGCTGAAATCAAACGTTCTGATACTTGCTGTTTAACTTCTCACATATAGGTACCCTTCTTTCGGTAACTGCTATAGATCAAAGTAAGTGACCAAGCGTATCTAAATGTTTTCGTTGGTGAAAAGTATCTGAATATTACGTGTTGACTATTTTTCCCTGACCAAAATTGTTGTTTTTGAAGATCTTGTTATGTGACCACTAACCCCTTGTTGTTTCCCGTTTAGTTTGTTTACATCTGTCGTATAATGTTCCCGCATGTGACCAATTTTACCCCTTATTGTCACATCTAATTTAGTTTGTTTACATCTTAAGTGTAACTATACATGTTCCCAAAATTGATTTTGGATTTTTGAGGTATTTCGACTTTTTGAGATTTATGCAGAATCCATTCTATATATGGAAGTAAAAAAAATACCCAGTTATGTGTATCTTCAATCAAAGAATAAATTTGGGTGGTCAAAAAATTTCGGGTTTTAAATAAAATAATTTCGTCTTCTATGAAAAACTATTTCGACTTTTTTCTCTGAAATTGCAATTTCGGGACCCCAAAATAATTTAGTGTGCAAGTATATTTGGGACCTCAAAATAATTTAGCGTACAAGTATAATCAGAATTTTNGCTGTTTAACTTCTCACATATAGGTACCCTTCTTTCGGTAACTGCTATAGATCAAAGTAAGTGACCAAGCGTATCTAAATGTTTTCGTTGGTGAAAAGTATCTGAATATTACGTGTTGACTATTTTTCCCTGACCAAAATTGTTGTTTTTGAAGATCTTGTTATGTGACCACTAACCCCTTGTTGTTTCCCGTTTAGTTTGTTTACATCTGTCGTATAATGTTCCCGCATGTGACCAATTTTACCCCTTATTGTCACATCTAATTTAGTTTGTTTACATCTTAAGTGTAACTATACATGTTCCCAAAATTGATTTTGGATTTTTGAGGTATTTCGACTTTTTGAGATTTATGCAGAATCCATTCTATATATGGAAGTAAAAAAAATACCCAGTTATGTGTATCTTCAATCAAAGAATAAATTTGGGTGGTCAAAAAATTTCGGGTTTTAAATAAAATAATTTCGTCTTCTATGAAAAACTATTTCGACTTTTTTCCCTAAAATTGCAATTTCGGGACCTCAAAATAATTTAGCGTGCAAGTATAAGTGTAACAAGTCCCCTCTCGTGACTAAAAATGGGGGTAAACCAATACTTGAAAATTCCCCACGAAAACTAAAAAAAAAGACCAGCAAAACCAAAATAAAGTGAAAGTTGAAAAACCATAAAAGAGTTAAAGGAAATATTTTTAAGTATTTTGTGTTGTTTTAAAGCATATAAACCATATTACTAGTTTCCCAAAATTAAAGAAAAAAAAGAAACCCAAAATAAATGAAAAGTAAAGCCTCCAAATAAAAGACAAAGGAAAATATTTTTATAAATTTTTTGTGCCGTGTCGTTTGAGTGAATATGTCCCAAGTTTTCACCACTCGCAAAGTTGCACTTCCTCACTACACTCCAGAGTGTTATGGTAGTTACCCGAAATTTTCTTTGTTAGTGTTTCTTCCCAGGACGAAAGAACTTATTTTTGAAAGAAAACCGCTGCAAAAGTATTTAATAGTAAATATTAGGCCCCCAATTCAGTCTCGTCCGGCAGAGCTCCTTGCCTCAGAAAGAGTGATATTAAATACTTAAGTCTTGGTCTTCCTTATACGATGTCGTTAACGTTTTTATGGCACCGAACCGTTTTTAAATTTTTTTGTTGTTTTTTTGATTTTTGTGACAAAAGAGAAAGAGTTTTGTCGTTGTAACATTAAAATTTGTAACATTAAAATTGACCAAATTATAGCTATTTTAAAACAATATATTAAAATATTAATATCAGTAAAATTAATTAAGAATTTTATCTGATCAACCTTTTGTCACATGACCAAAATTGCACCTGAATTTAGCCAGAAAAAAATTAATTAGCCTTTGAGCCAGAATTTAGCTGGCGCAATTTAATTAGCCTTTAAGCCAGAATTTAGCCAGAATTTAGCTAGTGCAAAATTAATTAGTCAAAGGCGCAATTATTGAGCCAGCCTTCATATCAATTGAGCCTTCCACCTTTATCGTCGAATTTATTATCAGTTTTATCTGATTCGAATTCGGTTTTATCAGTTTCATTAGATTCAAATTTAGATTCTTCAATTTCAAATTCAGGTTCTCTGGATGCAGGCTCTTTATATTGTATAGATGCGTGTTCCTCGAATGTTAGACTATTAATATTTTGCGAACGTTCATCTATTTCAACTTTATAATTTATATTGGTTACATATATTTGATAATAATCGAAAGATTATAATAAGAAATTTTCACACTTTGTATAATGTCATTGATTCTGTTGCTTTTTGGACTAGACCTAGATTCATCATCCGATATATAAATTATTTCATTATTTCAATTATCTTTACTATTATTCTATATAAATAAAGTATTATTAAAAATTAATAATATTATATAACAAATTTTATAATATTTCATTAATATTAATTACTTCTTGCTCAGACATAATGATATCGGATTTATTTTGAATAAAAATTTCTTCAGAACTACTTGAAGCATAATTTTCGGAACATCTTTTAACGTGTTGACTGTAAGCAAAACGATTTGAAAGAACATGATTACAAAAAGGACACACAAAAACCATTATTATCGTTAAATGAATAATTAATAGGAATGGTTAATAAAATGATTCATTTAAATACTTTAATACTTGTGGATTTCTAAATTTGAAAATTTATTACTTGTTTATTACTGATTTAAAATGAAATACAATATTATTATAATTCTATACCACAAAATTATCTATATTAAATACATATTTAATTAAAATTCTTTAAGGAGAACTTCATAAAATTTATAAATCATAAAAAATATTTGTAATATATTTTAATTATTGTAAAAAAGAAGTTTATTTGAAAATAATATAATACTTTTTCAAATAAAGGAAGAAAATGTCGCGAAACACGTAATATAGAAGGAATTTGTCAGATTCGTAGTCATAAAATATTTTAAAAATGATATTCCTTATTACATTAAAGGAAGGAAATACATATGTAATATTATATAGAAGGAATTTGATGGGGATAAATAAACAAATTTGTAAGAAAATTAGATATTAGATTAAAAATAAAATATTCCGTTATATACTATTATTAAAAAACTGGTTATACTGTTTATGCATGATCAGGAATGATCTGCGTAATCGATTATTAAATGGTAAAATACTATTTAAACTCTTACCTCATAAAGGTTGTTTACTTACCACAAAAAATGAAGGAATAACTTTAAGAGAAAAATTTCAGAACAAAAGTTTCGAAATTTTTTTAAATTATACACGCAAATAATTATTTTTTTTTTATTTCACTTTACAATATGATGCTAAGTAATTACAAAAATCCTTTATTTACATTATTTATATTAAATATAATAAACAATATATTAATATTTTTAACTGAATTTTTCAAACAAAAACGTTATATAACGTAATACTAACGTTATATTTTAATATTTTTAAGTCAACCTAACAAAGTTCTTTTCAAAAAATAACTTTTTTTTTACTTTTCAATAAAATTTTTTTTCAATTTCAACTAACTATACTTAAGAGTCAAGATAGTCTGTTACAAATATCGCATGAGAAAAAAGAATGGTAAATATAAATATTTAATTTATTTGTTAAAGAAGTAGAGATAAATCTATATAAAGAGTATTATTTGAGATAAAATAATGTCAAAATATTATTTAAAGAAGAGAAATTATAATAATATATATATAACGAAACATTTCGTTATATATTGAAATATGTAATAAATAAAAATATATTTTATTACTATATTATACAAAGTTACGCAGTGATGTTCTCTGGAAGTTGGAAGTACTATTGGACTTCCAATTCCAATCCTTCCAATAGGTTTCCAATTCCAATAAATTTTCATTGGAAGATATTTATTATAAGACACATGACATAAATATTATAAAAATTTATTAAATTTTATTAATATTGTATTTATATAATATAATTTATTAAATTTTATTAGTTTGACATTGTATTTGTATATTATATTTAAGTATTCTAGAGTATTAAAAAAGAATTAAACAAATTTTTAATTTCCTATTTGCTTTTTTATCAATTATCAAATATTCATATTCATTTAAAAGATCATATTAAAAGCATTGGAAATATTGAAATTTTAGTTATTATATACAATAGCTAAAATATTTAATTGAAAGATTTCAATGTACGTGAGATATTGGAACTTCCAATTCTTCCAATGGACTTCCAATGGAACTTCTAATTCCAATAAAATTTCATTGGAAGTACATTTTGAATATCACTGGTCACGTAATACAAAAAATCCCAAAAAAAACAATAACAATGATAATGAAGAAGCACCAAAAGCAACGGTGACATCATTATCAACGTCAGTTTTAACTACAAAATCTGTTTCGGTATCTGCTCTCTTATCAAAATTAGCATCAAGATCTATAGCAACAATAAAATCAACTTCAACTTCAAAATTGAAATCAAACTCAACCTCAACAAAATCAACTTGTTCTGCTTCAACTCTTACTGCGTTAACTTCTACTGCATCAACTCAATCCGTATCTTCTCTAATTTTCACAAGAAGATTCCAAGAATCATTTTCATTGGATGTTGAAGCAAACAAAAAAAAGAAAACCAATAAATTTGAAGGTAATAAATGTTATATATCGGTTTAAAAGATAATTAAATATATTATAATATAATTAATGTTGAATTTTTTTAATTTAGATGAAAAAACAAATCAAAAAATAATGAATACACTATTGGAAATAAAAAAAGACATTACTGGAATAAAAAAAGAAATCTCTGAAATACACAAAAGTGTAGATAATTCCAAAGAAAAAAATAAAGAAGTAGAAGAATCATATTTAAATGTAAGAATAATGTTATACTTTATTTTTCTTTATGTATATAAATAAAAATTAATTTTAAATATTTTTACAGAAAATAGTCCAAACTGTATCGAAACCTTTTATTGAAACAGATATGTATTTGGATATTAAAAAACTAAAAGAAAAAACAAAGAACTACTTAAATTCAAACGATCCTGAATTTCTTGCAAAATGTTTAGAGAAAAAATGGGATCATTTGTTTGAAAAAAAAATTCATGGAAAGGTAAATAATTTAATTAATAATTATATCAAATGATATTTAGTGAAATATGACATTAGATAATGTTTTATAATATAGATGCTATTGAAACTTTGATTAATGAGAGGTAATATGGTTGCTAAAATTAAATCAACAATATTTTCTACCTTTGACGAAAATTTGTTACCAAATATTAATAACAACGCTATACAAAAAGATATAATGGATTGGAAGGAAAAAAAAGAAGTTAGAAAAGCATTTGAAAAATTACATAAAAAAATAAATAATGACAACAACGAAGAAACACCAACATGGTGTAATAAAATATTGCAGAAAGCATTTTCAAATCCTGATAAGATAAAAAAATCTCTCCTCGCGTTCGTCGTAGAAGTAATTGAAATAATTCTTGATCCTGATAATGGAGGTATAAAAGTAAAAGACGAAATAATGAAATCAAAAATAAGAAAAAATATAGTAAGTTTAATTTAAATATTATTAATTTATTGAAGACTCCAGAAAAAATAAAAAAAAAGGGTTAAATATCGTTATAATTTAGGATAAAATCGAAAATGGAAATATTTATATTTCATTATCATCCTCAGAATTATCCTCAGAATCAGAAAAGGATAACAATGACAATACGAATGAAGACAATGAAGATGTTGGCGTAATTTATATTGACTTTAATGAAGAAAATGATATAAATTTATTTCAAATGGACAATAAAAGCAAAATAGAATAAAAAAATTAAGTATGTTTATTACTTTAATATTTTAAAAAATTTGTAACGAATTAATATTTATTAATATATTTCTTTATTATACATGTAATAAAATAATATGTAATTATAATAAATGTAATATAATAATTAATAAAAGAAAATAATAAAGATTGAAAATCAAATTTTAAATTCAAAAAAAATGTAATATTTTGAAAAAATAAAAATAAATTAAATATAAAAAACGTTATTTAACACTAAACGCTATTAAATAATGTTTAAATATTATTATATATTGCCGTTTTATAGTGTAAAATAAACATTTCGTACTTTTAACGTTTCTGACTAATGATATACGAACGCCGATATACAATGTTATTAATACGAAACATTCATAATACATCAGGAAACTTTTCGGGACGTAAATTTACAGAAAATTTATAGGGCTTACAAATTTACGCTTAAAAAAATCAATTTTTTTGACTTTGATCACTATTTATAAGACAGGGAGCGATTTTTTACTAAAATATTTCTATGACAAATCGAAAGATTTAGTTTTTAGCTACAAGATGATATGTGTTTCATTTCTGTAACATCAATATTCGCGAAGATATTCACGTTTAAAGTTTCATATTTGGTGTAAATTTTAAAAATTTCCGTAATTCTGCCGGAAATTCACGTGACGTCATAGAAATTTCCGGCAGAATTACGAAAATTTTTAAAATTTACACGGAAATTTTTTCACAAATGTGAAACTTTAAACGTGAATATCTTCGCGAATATTGATGTTACAGAAATGAAACATATATCATCTTGTAGCTAAAAATTAAATCTTTCGATTTGTCATAGGAATATTTTAGTAAAAAATCGCTCACTGTCTTATAAATAGTGATCAAAGTCAAAAAAATTGATTTTTTTAGGCATAAATTTGTAGGTCCCGTAAATTTTCTGTAAATTTATGCCCCAAAAAGTTTCCTGATGTACATTATAAAACGGCGATATATAATGTTATATACACACCATTCATAAACATAGTATGAACAGTATATATTTATAACGTACTAGAACATTATGTTCTAGTACGTAGGTGTCGTTCTAGAACGTAATATGAACGTTCCGTTTATATAACATTATAGAACGTTATATAAAAATTACTGATGTAGATACTTTTTTTACTTTCATATATAGAATAAATTCTGTATAAATCTCAAAAATACAAAATACTTCAAAAATCTAAAATCAATTTTGCCAATCAAAAGGAACTTCTATCATGCTACCTAAATGTCTTGAAATTTTCGCAATTCTTTGATTTATGTTATCTACTAATTTTCTTTACTTTAGTTTTAATAATTTTATAGTAAATTCTATTTGATATTTGAATAGGCCTAGATTTAAGTAATGCATTCTATCAGGTACAGTTACCGTATAAATGTTTAATTGTTAATTCACCTATCAATTAGAATAAATTTGCGTAAATTTGAAATCTACATTTCCTACATAATTATGTCTGTTAATTTTTAATCTAATTAATTAAAATTTTTTTTAAAAAATCCTTAGGATTGAATTTATATATTAGAGTATTTTAATATAATTTTATGAAATTCAAAATTTTACAAAATATTAATAAATATTAACAATTAGTAAAATTTTAGCAAAATTGTCCCGCAATTTTTTGCTTAATAAAATTATTAGTTAGAAGTCTGAAAGTTTATCAATATATACTCCTAAACATATATTAATATATTTCTATAAAAAAATTATTCTGAAACAGAGAATATTTATTATATTGCTTTAACAATTTTAAAATTAGCAAAAATTTGTGAAAATTACGTAATTTCATTTTTTTTAATTTTTTAAATAACTCCACAGAAACTCATTTTAAAAATTTAAAAATATCTGCCTCACCTTTAAATTATATATATTGAATGTGTACAAATTATTTATTTTCAAATTATTAAGTAAAAAAACTTTTTTAATTAATGCTTTGATTGATAGGCGGATTAGCAATTAAAATAGTTTATATAAATTTCAAAAAGACAAAATCCTTCAAAAATCCAAAATCAATTTTGGAAACATATATAATATCAATACTAAAAATATGAAATACATTATTTTGTAGTCAAGAATAAGACTGTTTTATTTATTTTAAAAATATCTTAATAGAAAATCGCTCTACACTTCATAATATACATGTCAAAACTAATTTAACTTTGATTTCAAACAATTTATAAAAATGTCACATTGAAGTTTGCTTAAATTTTTTAAAAAGTTATTTATTTTTAATTACACTAGTCGAATGAACAAAAATCAGAATCCTATTGATGATACAAATATATATAAATCAAACATCCTATTTGTGAAAATTCATAAATTGGAAAAAATCAATTGTCTATACTTAATAAATCCTAGCAAATTTAGTCATCAATCGGAATCCTATTCATGATAAAACTGTCCTATTTTTTTTCATTCGACCAGTGTTAAATTATTTGAGGTTTTGACTTAACTCTTAAAATTTCAATTTTTAATTGTATCTGACTTAACTAATTGTGTCAATCACTAGTAAAAATCAAAATTTGCCTTGACTCAATTCTGATTTTTCTTAATTTTAATTGTGTTTGACTCAATTCAATAGTTTTAATAACAAATTGTAAGTAAACATGTAAAAACTTTCAAAAATTGCAAAAATTTTTGCTTCTAAAAATTTCCTGATGAAGAATCTTAATCATAGATGCCAAATTCGATGCTATACTTGCCTAACTTTATTAAATATTAAGAAAGAAATAAAAAAATTCTTTGAAAAATATAGTTTAAAGTTCAAAAACAAGTTTAGAAAAAAATATGATGTTAGAATCGTTGTTACACGAAATTTTTTATTAATGATTATCACAAGATACCATCTCAATTTTGAAAATTTGGAATTTTGGTATATTGCAGTAATGTTCCGTATAGTTAATCGGCTTAACCAAATTACCTTGCGGAATGCTAGTTACCGAAGTGCCTCTACAACTTCGGTTCCCTCGATTTCTAATATAGAAAAACAATGGAAATCGTTTACCACCGAAGAACAACAAAGCCTGACAAAACAAATCGAAGAACTTCAAAAACAAGACTGGAATAAATTATCTCTTGAAGAAAAAAAAACTGGTAGACATATTGGACTTTTGCTATTTATTCAGAAGTAGCATAAATTCGCTCTCTTTAAATATGTAAGTTACATTTGTTTGACCGCTATTTAGCTTATTACATTTCTTTTGGTCCTCATGGTCCGAGAGAACCATATATCAAACCGGGCCATACAAACAAATTGCTTGCTGGCATTACTGGAGTTATTGTCATTTCTTGTGGATTATTTTATCTAGCTCACCGTGCAGGTAAATATGCAAATTTCAACAATTTTTATTTGAATTTTAAAATTTAATTATAAAATCTCTTTTCAAGTTCCCGGAAAGCCCCTGAGTATGAATAAGGAATGGCAAGAAGCCACTAACGAAAAACTGCGTAGGCAAAATGCAAATCCTATAACTGGAATTTCATCAGAGGGATATAAAGGAAAAGGATATGTACAATCGGAATAGATTTGAAAAACTTTACATATGTAGTTTATTTAATATAATGATTCTTAACTTTTGTTTCTTTAATAAAGTCACATAAGAATCACATTGAATCTTACGTTTAATATAAAATACAAAATTTTTAGTACAAATGCTTTTACAAAAAACATGCGCATCCACATCGCTTTTATTTTTTCAATTACCACGTATCCACTTCTGGACAATCTCTGCGGATATGACCTTCCTATTTTTTCAGATATGAAAGTATTAGAGAGATTTGGATGACGAATGAAGTTGTGAACTAATAAAACATACCTGATGACAGTTATAGCAGACTTTTGAACCCTGCGCTTCATTACATTCTCGACTAAGATGACCTGATCGACCGCAATTATAGCATTTTTGACCTTTTGTGCAGTCACTGATTGGAGAAAATATCATCACATTGAAAATATATTAAATATATTAAAAAAATAAATCAAAGGGTATGACATAAAACTTGCCGTTTAAGGTGACCGTGACCTAAAATAGAGAAAGAAAGGAATAAATACTTTTTTTTTTTTTTTTTAAAAAAAAAAAAAAAAANGGAATGGCAAGAAGCCACTAACGAAAAACTGCGTAGGCAAAATGCAAATCCTATAACTGGAATTTCATCAGAGGGATATAAAGGAAAAGGATATGTACAATCGGAATAGATTTGAAAAACTTTACATATGTAGTTTATTTAATATAATGATTCTTAACTTTTGTTTCTTTAATAAAGTCACATAAGAATCACATTGAATCTTACGTTTAATATAAAATACAAAATTTTTAGTACAAATGCTTTTACAAAAAACATGCGCATCCACATCGCTTTTATTTTTTCAATTACCACGTATCCACTTCTGGACAATCTCTGCGGATATGACCTTCCTATTTTTTCAGATATGAAAGTATTAGAGAGATTTGGATGACGAATGAAGTTGTGAACTAATAAAACATACCTGATGACAGTTATAGCAGACTTTTGAACCCTGCGCTTCATTACATTCTCGACTAAGATGACCTGATCGACCGCAATTATAGCATTTTTGACCTTTTGTGCAGTCACTGATTGGAGAAAATATCATCACATTGAAAATATATTAAATATATTAAAAAAATAAATCAAAGGGTATGACATAAAACTTGCCGTTTAAGGTGACCGTGACCTAAAATAGAGAAAGAAAGGAATAAATACTTTTTTTTTTTTTTTTTAAAAAAAAAAAGAATACAAATAATTGACTTTTGACATACCACCACAGCTGTAGCAAGTTTTATTATTAAATCCAGAGTTACTGTCGTTGTAATTACAATTTCTGAAAGTATGGCCAATCTAACAAACAAACAAACGGAAAGAATATAAATTAATTATTACTAATCATTTTTTTTTTAATTTTTAATTATCAAACAAACCTTTCCGCACTACATTATAATTTCAGATAAAAATTAAGTTAGTCATGTGGTTTGTGGATCCCAAACAAGTGAAATTTATTTGGAAGCATTCACAAGCCTTATAACATTGCGAGTCGTAATAATTCCCAGAAAAGTCATTCGTATCGCAATTTTTAGCAATATGTCCCGACTATTAATTGAACAAAAACTTTTATTAAATTATGTGATAACAATTACGTGAAAGTATCAACTTCTGTACCTTTCCACACTAATTAGTTAAATGTATTAAAGAAAAAAGAAAGAAAGGGAATTATATTATATTGGGTTAATTAAATAAGAAAGACAACATAATCATGTGAGAAGAAAGTCCATTTAAATTATTTAAATTTTACCTTGTAACATTCACCATTTGATCCACCCTTCCATGAGTTTTCACCATAATCATCATTATTATAATCACAATTTCGAGCTATATGTCCTGGCTTTGGATTTATGTTAAAATTGTTTATATTATATTATATTATATTATAATTAAGATAAAATCAAAAATAATACCTTTCCACACTAAAAAACATATTGTTAATATATTGTTAAATGTATTAATTATATATATATATCATCAATCGCGAATCAAACAAGATTAAATTTTGTTTACCTTGTAACATTCAGAACCAGAACCCCGTGAGCGATACTCCGTGTTATAGTCTTCTTCATATGTGTCGTTATTATCACAATTCCGAGCTTTATGTCCCGTCTATAAACCGGTTTTGGTTTAATGTCATTGGTAATTCAAAAAAAAAATGAATGAAAGGATATTTATGCGTACTTTTCCACACTACAAAAAAAATAATATAGAACAGTCTTTAGTTTTAAGTAATTAATATTTATATGATAATATTTTTAATTTTAACAAGATCCAAACCTTGTAACACTCTGATCCAGAGGTATCCGTCGCTGGCTCTTGATAACAATCACGACTCTATAAATATAAAAAGAAAAAATATATATATTAAATTCTTTAAAACCCATAAAGGTACAACTCTTTTTTTTTTTGTCAACATACCAAATGGCCAACATCTCCGCATTTATAACACTTTTTTTCTTTGGTTGGTTTTGTGCATTCGCGACTGTCATTTATGAATAATTAAATCCAGTTCATTATTTTCGAAAGACTAATTTGATATTACCTAAAATGTTCATCACTCCTATTTTAACAATTTCGCGTTAGCTCGAGAAATATAATTAACCGAAAATAATGTTTAAGGAAAATACATACCCGCAATTATAGCTAAATTTAAAAAATATTAATGATAACAAAAGAAATTCAATATCAACTCTTCAAATAAAATCAGTCAGCAAATGTTAAAAGAAAGATGCCATTTTTCGACATACCAAACAGCCCTAGATCGAGTACAGTCCCGAGCCAAATGCCCAGCTAAAAGCACAGTTCACGAATTTACGTTAGCAACGAACAAAAATAAGGGGAGAAATTTTATTCACGCGGAAATTTTGTTATTTACGTTCACCACACTTATAGCAACTGCCACCTCCACGTCCACCTCGATTTGCCATAAGTATGAAAATTGTAAAGGAGATTTCATTTTTGACCTGAGGAAATATAATTATACATTCAAATTTTTGATTGGCCAATTTTCACGTGAATAAGTTTTTCTGAAATTCCGAAATTATTATTTTATTATTTTATTTTAATACAACAATTTGTTAAAAATCTAATACATAATAAAGAAATTAATCAATAATATAAATTATTAGATTACGCGATTGTGATGGTTTTCCGAGAAAAAAATTCGAATAATTAAAAAAATTCATCCTATGAACCTTTTATCACTTTGAATTCGAGACGTCTTATTTGATCTTTTTTAAGTTGTCTTCTGCAAATAGAACACAATTTTTGTGTTCTTGCCACTCTATTGATACAATCATAACAAAAAATGTGCCCACAATGAGTTGTAGCAACATCAGTTGGTTGATCCAGGCAGATTGCACATTTAAGTGAATTTCTTAGTGGACGATGAGAATTTGATGAATTTACTGACGGAAAATATGGGAGAGTACTTTCTTCAGTATCATTAGTTAAATCTATTGTTATAGTTGATCTAAGAATTTGTTCCCTTGGACAACAACATGTTGGAGTATTATCTCTTCTTGCCCCAAATGCTGGATTATCAGATATTAAACATCACGGAAGGTTCTTTAATTATTAAATTTAAAATTGAATTATTTTACAAAATGTAAATCTTTATTACTTGAAGAATTTCGAGTTCGATTTTGTCTATTACGTGACTTGTGGTTTATTCTGCGGTTTTGGTTGGTTTCTTTATTATGAGAAACATTATCCTCAGCATCATCTTTTATTATAATTATCTCTCTAATATCACCGTTAGCAGTGATTTCATATACTGTCATAAAATCAGAGTTCGTGGAATTAGACATTCTTTAAAGTATAGGATTTCATTTTAAAACTGATTTGGTTACACGATGATAAATAAATAACCCCAAAACTAACCTTGACCCCTGTATTTAAATATTTAAATCGACATTCAAATTCGTTATTTACTTTATTTACATTATTCCAAATTTTTTTGCTCAAAAATGCAACGTCAACGTTTTATACCCGATACCTCTACAAATCCGTCTGATACTACAACCACAACAGCTACACAAAATGAATTTTTCTCAAATATTGAAGATGAATTAAATAAAACACTTGACAATGAAATGGAACAATTAGTAATCAGTTTTCGTGATATGGTTAAAGCTGCAGGATTTGATGTTAGTTTAAGAATTTCTGGAAGAGATGATAATAGGGTAGGCATAGATATACATGAATTATAAAGCAATGACAAGATGTGTGGAAGTCCGCTAAAGATTGATATATATATATTTTTAATATACATATATATATATATATATAGGAGGTTGAAAAAGATAAATATAGAAATGCATTGGATGAATATATTGGTGAATTACGAGCTGCAAACTTGGTAAAATTAGTTATTCTTCAACAAAATTAGTTATTCTTCAACAAAATTTTTTCACGTAAAGAACTTTAATAAATAACATTAACTATTTTTAAAAAAATTAAAAAGGAAAGAGCTTGTCAAACTCTTCTTACCATGACACATGACTTAAAGACAACGCTTTTATTGAACGATACAAAAACGTTAATGCAATTACGAGAAACTCGCAAGAATGCTCTAAATGATAGAACCCAAAAAATAAAGAGTAAAATTGTAAAACTAAATGATGCAATTAGTGAAGCGATTTGGGAAATGGAAAGTGTTTTGGGGGGAAATTAGGAAATTAAGCAAGAAAAATTGACCAAAAATTTTTTTAATAAATTATATATTATAATACCCTCGATCTACGTCATTTCATAAACTATATTTATCACACATGCCATAAATTTTAACTAGTCTGTATATAACCCCTGATATTGATATATCAAAAAATAACCCCTGATCTATCAAAAATGAAACTTTTGCACCCCAGTATCACCAACAGATTTTCATCCTCGCGTGATAATTCTAATTTTGCTGAATATGATTGGACCATAAGTTTGCGGTGATCAGAAATATTTCACGTGTTGTCTTTACGGGTGATGAATGTTGGGTGACGAATATGTTCTCCACACGTAAAAAATTCTAAGTCCCTAGGATATGGGTGTGACACATGGTGATAAATACACTACCTAACCTAACCCCTGCATGGGGTGAAAATCTGTTGGTGATACTGGGGGCCCAGTGTCACCAACAAATTTTTCACCCAAATATCAATTTTTATTAGGATAAATTTATCCTAGACCCAGGGTCTACACTCTTAACCTAGACCACAATTGTATGTATCACGTGTTAGCTACTTTAAAAAAATTTATTTATATAGGGTGTCTAGGATAAAAACCTAGACAAGGACACTCTTTTTATTAACCTAGACCGGGGGTCTAGGCTCTTATCCTAGACCTTCATGCTAAATGCATGGGTTAGGGTTGGGTTTGTCAGGGGTAGTGTATTTATCACCGTGTGTCACATCCTTTTAATATCGATTTTTATTAAATATCCTAGGGACTTAGAATTTTTTTTTGCACATGNTTGCACCCCAGTAT
Organism: Diversispora epigaea; assembly: GCA_003547095.1. NCBI lineage: Eukaryota > Fungi > Glomeromycota > Glomeromycetes > Diversisporales > Diversisporaceae > Diversispora > Diversispora epigaea. The sequence goes on along the minus strand of PQFF01000480.1, from coordinate 53,597 downwards.
CACCAACAGATTTTCATCCTCGCGTGATAATTCTAATTTTGCTGAATATGATTGGACCATAAGTTTGCGGTGATCAGAAATATTTCACGTGTTGTCTTTACGGGTGATGAATGTTGGGTGACGAATATGTTCTCCACACGTAAAAAATTCTAAGTCCCTAGGATATGGGTGTGACACATGGTGATAAATACACTACCTAACCTAACCCCTGCATGGGGTGAAAATCTGTTGGTGATACTGGGGGCCCAGTGTCACCAACAAATTTTTCACCCAAATATCAATTTTTATTAGGATAAATTTATCCTAGACCCAGGGTCTACACTCTTAACCTAGACCACAATTGTATGTATCACGTGTTAGCTACTTTAAAAAAATTTATTTATATAGGGTGTCTAGGATAAAAACCTAGACAAGGACACTCTTTTTATTAACCTAGACCGGGGGTCTAGGCTCTTATCCTAGACCTTCATGCTAAATGCATGGGTTAGGGTTGGGTTTGTCAGGGGTAGTGTATTTATCACCGTGTGTCACATCCTTTTAATATCGATTTTTATTAAATATCCTAGGGACTTAGAATTTTTTTTTGCACATGATATATTTGATCACCTGCCATATTATGGTCCAATAAAATTCTGAGATTCGGGGGTCTAGAATAAAATCCTGAACCGGGGGTTCAGGATAAGGGTCCATGCATCAAAAAAATACAACACGTGATATATTTTCTGATCACCCGCCAACTTATGGTCCAATCAAATTCAGCAAAAATTAAAATTCTGAGATCTCGGGTGTGACACTTACATGGATAACATAAAGTCACCATTTCTATTTATTATATTTATTATTATTTTTTAATTTTTATTATAAAATGTCATCAAAGAGAACTAAAGTATGCGATTCTTATTATGAAAAATTCCCGAGCACATTATTTCAATTAATTAAATTCAAATATTTACATTAGGGAGTAGCCGTAGTTTATCCTATAGTTTACGGAAATGTTGCAACTCTCCTACCACAAAAAAAAGTTCCAGATTCGGATCACACACATAGATGGACAGTTTCAGTGAAAGGACTTAATGGAGCAGATATAAGTCATTTTGTAAAAAAAGTTACTTTTAAATTACATGAAACTTATTCGAATCCGGTAAGAGGTATCTGTTAGTTGCATCTTATATTTTGAATGAGTGTTCGTTGTTTTTCAATAATTAATTAATTTTATATAGTTGTTGAACAACAACCGTTTGAGATCACGGAAACTGGTTGGGGAGAATTTGAACTTTCGATAAAACTTCAATTTGTCGAACCTAGTGAAAAACATGTAACATTATATCATAATCTTCGTCTTCACCCTTATGAAGAGGATGGCTCAATTTCAACTGCAAACAAAAATAAACCAGTTCAAAGTTTTCAATATGAAGAATTAGTAAGAATAAATTAATAATAATAATAATAATAATAATAATTTTCAGATTATATAAAGAATAATATAATGAATATAAAATAATAAAATAATAAAATAATAAAATAATAAAATAATAAAATAGGTATTCACTGATCCATCAGAAGCATTGCATCAAATTTTGACGCAACATCAAATACCGACTCTCCCACTTAGAACTTCTCCAAATATGCAATACAGTTTGTTTTTTATTATTATATATTTTTATTATTATATATTTTTATTTATTATATATATATATATATTTATTTATTTATAGGTTTACAGGCGGAACAGGATGAACTTCGTAAAATTGATGAAGCTTACAAAAAGGTTCAGGAACAAATAATTATATACAAAAACAAATTGGATAAAATAAATAAAGAACTAGATGATGTTAAAGGGAATTTGGAACAAATCAAGAAGTAACTCATGTAAATGAAATAAATTATGACTATCCCAAATTTAATTATTTTAAATTATATTATTATATTTGATTGGTTGGTAAATATTATAAATATTATAAATAATAAATATTATAAATAATAAATATTATAAATATTATAAATATTATAAATATAATAAATATTATAAATATTATAAATATTATAAATATAATAAATATTCCATAATGTATTATTTACATTCCTTTCACATGAACATATCGGTATAACCCTAATAAATAATAATAATATAATTAAATAATAATATATTAGTAATTTACAAAAATTAAATCAATAAATATATTAAAGATAAAATAAATATAATAAATAAAGTTTACTGGTGGTGGAAGTTCATCACCGTCCGGTTCACCCCTGAAAAATTTAAATATGAGTTATTATGATGAAATTATATTGACATTATGTTAATATCAGGGTTGATAAATTTATAATAAAACTTACCCAATGTATCCACTTCCCCCACGACCTCGGCCACGGGGACCACGGAGTGGTGATTGCGATGGAAATGGTCCAATAGGATCAAATCTTGCTCCAGGTGGAACTGCCCCTCTAATTTTTTTTTATTACAAAAATTATTTATCACAAATATAAATTAATATAAATTGATCAGAGACCAAGGAAAAAAAAAATAGTTTGATCAAAACCTTGGTAAAGTCCGTGGTCCACCATAAATGTCATTATTATCACGACTATGGCCTCGCCTATCAAATATTGGATGATCTGGTCCCATAAACATTCCACCACCTCTATTAGGTCCCCCAAAAGGTGGTATATCAAATCTATTTCAAATTATATATATATAAGTATCAATTATGTTATTTTTTTTGACATGTGTATTTAAGAAATTTAACAAACCTTGGTATTCCCATAATTGGATTAGCACCAAGTGGATCTAAATCATCTCGTCCAACACTTAAAGGATTAATGCTAAAATGAATGAAAAAAACGTGATTATAAAGGTATGATCACCTATACTATATATCAAATAATAAATAATTTCTATTACTTTAATGGTTCATCACCACCATAAGGATCGTCAAAAATTGGTGGTCGGGATCGCTGTTGCGGAACACGTAATGGATCATTAATATGTGGTTGTCTATAACCACTTGGGGTATTAATCGTCCGACTGTAATTTTGTATAATTGAATAATTTGAATAATTTGAATAATTTGAATAATTTGAATAATTTGAATAATTTGAATAATTTGAATAATTTGAATAATTTGAATAATCGGTATAAATAAATATCAAACGTAAATTAAATAAAAATGATAGTAGATATAATGCATAAATGTATACTTTGAACTCGTTTCTTCATATCCTGGTTTATTTAAATTTGGAATCAATTTCTGAACTATATTAATTTTATAAAGACTAATTAAGTCTTTGACAAGATTTTTTGATATATAAACATTCACGAGTGGTTCGGAATGCAATTTGCCAACAGTATAAGGAAACGCCGACGGGGAAAAGTAATTGTCCGAAATCAATTCGAAAGTTGTTGTTTTGTTGTCCTAACGTGAAATTTTTTGTAACACATGAATTTTCGAAATTGAATTAACTGAATTTACTGAAACGGAATTTTTAATTAGATCTACCTCAATACCCATTCCATGAATCAAAAATTTGTTTGCCAAACGAATGCATTTGACCAAAAATGTAAATGATGATTGCGGGTGCTTATAACGAAAAGAATATGAATTTGGTTCATGTAAATTCCAATTTTCTGGTAATCCAAGAATGTTGCCTTCAGAGTCCCTATTTATATTATCTCCTATTTTTCCCGTAACTTCCCTTAGTTAGAATGTGTAAAAGGCAAAAAAAAAAAAATAACTAATAAATTAACAAACACCAAAAGTGTCATCTTCATCAAGTCCAATTAATCGGAATCCCAAATTTAACATAATTGAATGAAATAAGGCAGCCAATGCATCTTGTCCAGATCTAAGTAGCACGGTCTCTGCAGAAGATTCCAAATCAGTATTTTTAACATTCGTTTGTAAAATATTTTCAAGCGTTGACAAAACCGTTNAAGTTGTTGTTTTGTTGTCCTAACGTGAAATTTTTTGTAACACATGAATTTTCGAAATTGAATTAACTGAATTTACTGAAACGGAATTTTTAATTAGATCTACCTCAATACCCATTCCATGAATCAAAAATTTGTTTGCCAAACGAATGCATTTGACCAAAAATGTAAATGATGATTGCGGGTGCTTATAACGAAAAGAATATGAATTTGGTTCATGTAAATTCCAATTTTCTGGTAATCCAAGAATGTTGCCTTCAGAGTCCCTATTTATATTATCTCCTATTTTTCCCGTAACTTCCCTTAGTTAGAATGTGTAAAAGGCAAAAAAAAAAAAATAACTAATAAATTAACAAACACCAAAAGTGTCATCTTCATCAAGTCCAATTAATCGGAATCCCAAATTTAACATAATTGAATGAAATAAGGCAGCCAATGCATCTTGTCCAGATCTAAGTAGCACGGTCTCTGCAGAAGATTCCAAATCAGTATTTTTAACATTCGTTTGTAAAATATTTTCAAGCGTTGACAAAACCGTTTCAGGATCTAGAGGATCTTTTGCTGTTTGATCTCCTTGAGACATTTTTTTTTGTAGAATTTGAAATTTTGAAATATAAATCAAATCTTATATCATATCATCTTATATCATCTTATATCATCTTATATCATTTTATATCGCGTGACAATTAATCATCGAATATTAACTGTTACAACAGATCGTTGATCAAAGTTGATCAAAGTTGATCAAAGTGGCGCGTGTTGGTGATTTAGGGAAAGATCTTCGTCCAAGAAAAATTGTAATTTAGAATTCTGCAGGGTAGACAATGATAGATGTGTGTAATGTGATACTTAATTAATAGAAAAAGTAATTCTAAGAGCCACGTGATGTTTTCACACCACTTTAATAACATTTGTTGTAAAACTTGTAAATTTGGGCCGCATTCACCGTTATCCTTCGTTGATTCAACGAACTGCGAGCCGCATGATTTACATGCATTTTATGTAAACAATTTAACAAATATAATATATTTGATTACATATATACATTTTTTACATTTTTTACATTTTTTACATTTTTAATTCCTACTTGATTCATTCATTGGTATATCTAAAAGAAAAAAAAAATTTTGAGGCGCATCGTCCAAAGTTGCAAAGACAATTCTATTGTAACATTTGATTATACTTTTATCATAATTGTATCTCTGAATTTGGTTTTAATTTTCTCAGGTAAATTTATATTTATCCAAATGCAAGTCCCCGTTGGCTATTTCTTTTGGGAAAGTCAAATGATATTATTAAAATAATAATCATCATTGTAAAAATAATAATCATATCATATATGTAATAAGGGGGGGAGTAGTTTTTTTTTGTGACGTCACCCATTTTTTTTTTGAATCAAAATTGTGGTGTCGCTGTATTGGAGTCGATGGTTGTTTCAACTTGCATAAAAAGTTGCCCTTTTTTTCTTTTTTTTTTTTTTTCTCGTTGCGAAGTTGACGTGCTGTTCAGGGGTGAAGTGGTAACGTTTTGACACTTCACGCTCTTGTTTCCGCTTTGCACAGGTCTTACGGCTTCTCGTCTATTATTATTATTATTTTTTTGATTNGCATTTTATGTAAACAATTTAACAAATATAATATATTTGATTACATATATACATTTTTTACATTTTTTACATTTTTTACATTTTTAATTCCTACTTGATTCATTCATTGGTATATCTAAAAGAAAAAAAAAATTTTGAGGCGCATCGTCCAAAGTTGCAAAGACAATTCTATTGTAACATTTGATTATACTTTTATCATAATTGTATCTCTGAATTTGGTTTTAATTTTCTCAGGTAAATTTATATTTATCCAAATGCAAGTCCCCGTTGGCTATTTCTTTTGGGAAAGTCAAATGATATTATTAAAATAATAATCATCATTGTAAAAATAATAATCATATCATATATGTAATAAGGGGGGGAGTAGTTTTTTTTTGTGACGTCACCCATTTTTTTTTTGAATCAAAATTGTGGTGTCGCTGTATTGGAGTCGATGGTTGTTTCAACTTGCATAAAAAGTTGCCCTTTTTTTCTTTTTTTTTTTTTTTCTCGTTGCGAAGTTGACGTGCTGTTCAGGGGTGAAGTGGTAACGTTTTGACACTTCACGCTCTTGTTTCCGCTTTGCACAGGTCTTACGGCTTCTCGTCTATTATTATTATTATTTTTTTGATTTTTTATACCTCAATACCCTTTTCCTTTGTTTTATTTTATTTCATAAATTAGCATTCCATTTAAACTATTCTTTAAGACTAAAAGACCATCGTTTCACACAATCTAGATTAGTTTAGAAAGCGGTTAAAACGCAAAATTTTAATTAAACTAGTTTTTTTTTTTCTTACCCTCTGCTTTCTTTCATCTACATATCTCTTGCTTAGAAAGTTAAACGTAAATATTTTTGTATCTTTATTAAATTTAATATATCTACCTTTTTATATCTAAAAGCTTTTATAATTATTATTGTGAAAAAATTATATTAAAAAATGAAAAACACAATGGGTGATGACATTGAACTTTCCTTTGATGACACATTTGAGGATCATTCGGTTGACTCTGATCATACTCCTTCAAGGTCAAACTCTCTGAAAAAAAAACCATTATCACCAGACAGTCAGAGAAGAAAAGAAAAACGACGATCAAAGGTAGAAGTTTTTTTTTTTTTTGTTAAATTTAACTTGTCATAATTAAAATTTTTTTACTTGGTAGATCTCATTTATCTTATTTTTGTTGTTTTTATATTTGAAATTTTTATGGAAATTTTAGCTCTGGTATGAAAAAACTAGTGCACAGGCTCAAAGTGATAGTGAACAAAGCACGGGAACTCAAGAAACTATCCCTACTGCAATTGTTATAAAAAATATTCCATTCTCTATAAAACGAGACGCGCTATTGGCCATTCTTGTAAGTGATTAAATTAATTTATCATAATTTATTATTATATTTTATTATATTTATTATATTTATTATATTTATATTAAGCATATTTAAAATTGTTTATCGATTATATCAAAATTATTTTTTATATCAAAATATAAAATAATTAAATTAGAATAATCTCGACATACCCAAACCTTACGCGTTTAATTATCATTTCGATAATGGTGTTTTTAGAGGTTTAGCATTTGCCAATTATCGAACACCAGAAGAAACTGATCTTGTAGTATCGGCATTAAACGGATATGAGGTATCTGGTAGAAAACTTAGAGTCGAATATAAACGTGTGTTACCAGCTGCAGAAAGGGAAGCTAAGGAGAGAGAAAAGATAGAAAAACAAAAGGCTGATAAAGAGTATTCAAATCAAGATGCGCGTATACAAGAAAAAATTGACAATGAACTAATCGAAAAGTCAAAAACAATTAATAGCGAAAATGGAAAGCACGAAAATAAAAAAGAATCCGAAAAAAAGAGTCCTGGTAATTAACCTTCATTTATTATAATATAATTTTTTATTTTGTAATCATTTTAAATCTCATTTTTTTGTATTTGTATTTATTTATATGTAATTCAGTAGATCAGCTTGATCTTAATGATCCAGAAACACTTAAATTCTATGATCAGGTTATTATTTTCCGTGACGATAAATCCCGTGACGAATTAGTATTTCCCAAAACTCTCACACCAACTCATCGCCGCACACTACATCTAATTGCTCAAAAACTTAGCTTGTATCACTATAACGAGGGCGATGGTGAAGATAGAATTCTAAAAATTGTTCGAAAACCAGCTTCTGCAGCTATTAATATAAAGGTTTGTCCCCTCAAATTATATATGCAATATTTATTCAATTTATTCTTGTGATTTTATTTTAATAGTTTTAACTGCTAAAAATTATAGCAAACACCATCTCGGAATGGTTCATTTGGAAGACGTGCGGCCCAACAATTATTGGCAAGTGCAGGTTTGTCGGAAAGTCCATCAAATAGATCTATGAGGGGTGATGTTTCTCCTCTGTCACGATCTTTTAGAAAATCATGGCTGTAAGTATGAATTTTTTAATTTTATTATTATAAATATTTTATGAATATTTTATGAATATTTTATATGAATATTTTATATGAATATTTTATGAATATTTTATGAATATTTTATGAATATATTTTATGAATATTTTATGAATATTTTATGAATATTTTATATGAATATTTTATATGAATATTTTATGAATATTTTATGAATATTTTATTAATATATTTTATGAATATTTTATGAATATTTTATGAATATTTTATGAATATTTTATGAATATTTTATATGAATATTTTATGAATATTTTATGAATATTTTATGAATATTTTATGAATATTTTATTAATATATTAAGCAATAATAAAAATAATAAAAATAAATAAATAAATAAATATATATATATTATTTCGAATAAATAGAAATGATGGGACACCAATCGTGTTTCCAATTCGACAGCCAAGAGGACCGGATCCATCTCAGAATTTTGCCTTTCGTCCTTCTCGGTTACATGTATCCGCTATCCCATTTGGGGTGCAAGATAACGACACAAATCCGGAATATTCAGAAAATAGACGATCAGGTCTTTTTGATGTACACGCTCCTCCTCCTTTCCAACCTATTACATCGTAATAGGTATTTATAGCACGATTTTCATTTTTTTTCCACTAGACACTATTTGAATGTTTTGTTTTTATTCCAATTTATAACTGCAATTAGTTTTTTTTTTTTTTGGAAATTAGTTTTATTAGATTTGAAGTTTCTTTTATCATTATTATATATATATATATACTTTTTATATACACCATTCGAATTTTGATTGTACTCTATAGTTAACAAAAAAAATATAGACAATACTAAGAAAAGTTTGATTATTAAAAAAGAACTGGTGCATTCCGTTGTAATATCTTTCTCCAATTGGAAATTGTATTATTAAACAAAAAAAGACATTTCTTTTGAACTTTTCTTGTGTGCCTGGACCNAATGATGGGACACCAATCGTGTTTCCAATTCGACAGCCAAGAGGACCGGATCCATCTCAGAATTTTGCCTTTCGTCCTTCTCGGTTACATGTATCCGCTATCCCATTTGGGGTGCAAGATAACGACACAAATCCGGAATATTCAGAAAATAGACGATCAGGTCTTTTTGATGTACACGCTCCTCCTCCTTTCCAACCTATTACATCGTAATAGGTATTTATAGCACGATTTTCATTTTTTTTCCACTAGACACTATTTGAATGTTTTGTTTTTATTCCAATTTATAACTGCAATTAGTTTTTTTTTTTTTTGGAAATTAGTTTTATTAGATTTGAAGTTTCTTTTATCATTATTATATATATATATATACTTTTTATATACACCATTCGAATTTTGATTGTACTCTATAGTTAACAAAAAAAATATAGACAATACTAAGAAAAGTTTGATTATTAAAAAAGAACTGGTGCATTCCGTTGTAATATCTTTCTCCAATTGGAAATTGTATTATTAAACAAAAAAAGACATTTCTTTTGAACTTTTCTTGTGTGCCTGGACCAATTTTCCTTTAAATTAAGAATATTAGTGTCATCATTTGCAATTTTCTTTGATCCTGATCCTTATTCATTTCATTTTTCTTCATTTTCATTTATTTATTTATATATATTTCCTCCTTGAATATAATAAACAATTTTTTGATTTTTTAAAAATTTTTTATCTTTTATCTTTACTATTGGAAATTTATCAATTTAATATTTAATATTTAATAATCAAATTAGTACGATCATGTGATTCGCATATTTACAATAAAAATGTTTGTTATTAGAATATTACAAATGTTAACAAAATGGGACATTTAATGATTTTGGCTACTTGTTCTCTTAATCAATGGGCTTTGGATTTTGAGGGAAATCTGAAACGTATTTTAGAGAGTATTAATATTGCAAAGCAGAAAGGAGCGACCTTACGTGTTGGTCCAGAACTTGAAATAACGTACTCTACATAATATGAAGTTTGTTAAACCTAAGAAAATTATTTTTTTTACTACATAACCTTTTTCTTTGTTTTGATAGAGGATATGGTTGTTTCGATCACTTTCTTGAAGGTTTTTAGATTTTATTTTATTTTATTATATAAACAATTTTTACAAAAAAAAAAAATAAAAATTATTAATAATTATATTTGAATTATTTTAGGAGACACATATCTTCATTCTTGGGAAGTTTTGGGGAAAATATTACAATCAGAAGAAACTCGAGGTATTTTGCTTGATATCGGAATGTAAGCCATAGCATTTTTAGATCCAAGAAAGAAAATAAATTATGTATTTCAAATTGTAACTTTTAAATATCCATTAAATAATAAATATGAAGGCCCATAGCTCATAAAAATGTTAAATATAATTGTCGAATTATCATTCTCGATGGAAAAGTTTTATTGATCCGACCAAAAATGTTCTTGGCTAATGACGGTAATTATCGTGAATTGAGATACTTTAGTCCATGGTCACCAAGTCAACATGTTGAAGAATATTATCTACCCAGAATTATTAGAGATATTACAGGCCAGGTAAGTTTTATATTTTTAATTAATTAATCAATTAATTAATTCTCTTTCTTTTTCCCCTCACATAATTCTCACTCTCTCTTACTCCCATAATTCCCAAATTCTTTCTCGCATAATTCTCACTTTTTTCCCTCCTTCTCTCATTCAATTAATGTATATTATATAAAGACCACTGTTCCTATCGGTGATGCAGTAATTGCTACTATTGATACGTGCGTTGGTGTGGAATTATGTGAAGAACTGTTTACTCCAAACAGGTAACATTCGATTTTAAAATGTATGAAATTAAATTGCGTGACGACTTAATAGCTTAAAATTTAATTATACATTATTATATAACCAAGTGTTTTGTTTAAATTTTTATGTTAACTTGTTTTCATTGATTGTTTTCGTTTGTTAGTCCGCATATTAGTATGGGATTGGATGGTGTAGAAATCTTTACAAATAGTAGTGGCAGTCATCACGAATTACGAAAACTTCACAGGCGTATAGATTTGATTAAAGAAGCAACACTAAAGGTATTGAAGATATGAAAGATATCGAGGATGTCAAAGATATTAAAGAAGATATCGGAGATGTGAAAAAATGATATCATTTGTCATTCCAATTTGTATTGAAATTGGTGGTTTTATTTATTTAGAATGGTGGAATATATCTTTATGCTAACCAACAAGGTTGTGATGGGGATCGATTATATTATGATGGATGCGCTTTGATTACGGTTAATGGTCAGATTGTAGCTCAAGGTTCACAATTTTCTTTAAAAGATGTGGTCAGTATAATTATTAATCACTTTATCGCATCCAAAGTAATTTATTTACTTAAATTAAAAAATTTTATTTCAGGAAGTGATCACAGCAACAATTGATATCGAAGATGTGCGTTCACACCGTGGACAAAGCAGCAGAGAAATGCAAGCTGTTAATATTCGTCCATATCTTCGCATCGAAGCACAGATTGCATTGTCGTCATTAGAAATCAGTATGACACCAGGATTCCGTCCTTCAAAGCCTATCAAAGAAAAGTATCACACTCCAGAACAAGAAATTGCGTAAGTGTGAAATATCCAATATTCAATTTTTAAAGTACATTAATTAATAATTAGTAACATTGTTTAGATTGGGACCTGCATGTTGGCTCTGGGATTATCTTCGTCGTTCAAAGACTACCGGATATTTTTTACCACTTAGTGGAGGGATAGATAGTTGTGCTTCAGCTGTTATAGTATATTCAATGTGTCGTTTAGTTATCCAAGCTGCAACGAACGATGGTAATTAATTTGATAAGAAGTGAGAGTGGATAATAAATGTGTATTAAAGTCTATATCTTTTTTTCAATGATTAGATGTTCAAGTTATTGAAGATTCTAGAAGGATCACTGGTGAAGGGAAAGATTCAGATTACATTCCAAAGGATCCAAAAGAGTTTGCAAAGTATTTCAAATTATTATTATTATTATTATTATTATTATTATTATTATTATTATTATTATTATTATTATTATTATTATTATTATTATTATTATTATTATTATTATTATTATTATTATTATTATTAGTTATTTTATTAGTTATTTTATTAGTTATTTTATTAGTTATTTTATTAGTTATTTTATTATTTATTTTATTATTCAGAATCTGATTACAAATACTTTTTGTAGTCGTATTTTTCATACTTGTTATATGGGAACACAAAATTCAAGTAAAGAAACCCGTGAACGTGCTAAACACTTAGCTAATTCTTTAGGAAGGTTAGCTTAATTTCATTTTTTACCTGACGAATTATCAAAGTGCATAAATATAATATCATTTTTCTTACGATAGTTATCATATCGATTTTAATATGGATAATGTTGTGACTTCTATATATACCTTATTTAATTTTGTCACCAATAAGACGCCAAGATTTCGGGTTAATGGTGGATCTGATGTTGAAAATCTTGCACTTCAGAACATACAGGTAAGCAATAAATCAATGTTACGTTATTTTAAAAAATAAAAATATATTTATTGTTAATCTATTAACAACCAACTTATAGGCACGATTAAGAATGGTATTGGCATATCTATTTGCACAACTTTTACCTTGGGTGAGAAACAAGAATGGATCATTGTTAGTGCTGGGTAGTTCTAACGTTGACGAATGGTGAAGAATAAATAATAATTTTTTCCAGACTTTACGATAACAATTTATAAAATTGTTAACGAATTTGATTATTTTGGTTACTTGATAAATAATTATTTAATTATTTGAATTCTTTAGCCTTCGTGGTTATCTAACCAAATATGACTGTTCAAGTGCAGATATAAATCCCATTGGTGCTATTAGTAAACTTGATTTGCGTAAATTTATTGCTTACGCAAAAAATGAATTTGATATTTCTGTGTTGGATGAGTAAGTTTAATAATTTAATTTTTAATTACATTAAATAAAATTTTTAAACCCCCCCAAAAAAATGAAAACATAATTCAATAATCTTTTAGATTCCTCAATGCGACACCAACTGCAGAACTTGAACCGATTACTAACAATTACGTTCAATCGGATGAGGTTGGAGTTGATTGTTTTTTCGATTATCATTCAATTATCATTTAACCAAGATTTCAACAATCATTTATAGAAATAATGAATTAATTATGATTCTCATATTCTCATTTAGGTTGACATGGGTATGACATATGAAGAATTATCAATTTTTGGAAGACTGCGCAAAAACGAACGATGTGGTCCATTTTCAATGTTCTCAAAACTGATACATGAATGGGGGGCGGAATTACGACCAACCGAGGTAAATCATATTGTGTTTAATTTTATGCATTTTATACATTTCCCATATGTTATGCGTTTAATCCAGTTAATTCTATTTGATTCTTTTAAAATAAAAAGATCGCATCAAAAGTAAAGCGATTCTTCTTTTACTATTCTATAAATCGGCATAAAATGACCACCCTTACTCCGTCATATCATGCAGAAACCTATAGTCCTGATGATAATAGATTTGACCTGAGACCATTTTTATATAACACCGCTTGGAGTTGGCAATTTAAAAAACTTGATTCACTGGCGAAAGACTTTGAAAAAAAATAAAAGATTAATGTCCAATGATCAAAATTAGAAAAATTATTTATCAAATACAAATATATATAAAAGTAAATATATATATATAAATAAATAAATATATATATATATATATATATATAAATATAAATAATAATAAAATACATGAAACAATTATTCAACAAAAATAATGACTTATTATTATTATTGTTATTATTATTATTATTATTATTATTATTATCTGGAATTACACAAATGAACGCTTTGTAATAATAATAATTTCATTTCTATCACATTATTTTTTCATATATCACTCACATTTACAGTATCTATAAATCAAACCTTTTTGACTTTTTATCGAATTGACACCTTTAAATAAAAATTTAAAAATCAAAAAAATTTTTTTTAATACAAACAATTTATAAAATTCATAATGATTAATAATTTGAATAAGTTTAATTAAAATTAGTAGATTTACCAAATCATCTATCTTCAATAACATTTTCACAGTTTCAGCTGCCAACTCGATGGCACTCGATGACACTAAGAGGGGTTGTATAACATTCTCCTCAAGGATATTTGTAATTGTACCCTAATAATTTTTTTAAAGAAAATTACAATTAAATAAATTTAATATCATTAAACTCATTAAAATCTAAAAAATAAATTGATTAATTATTATACCTTTCGGACGTTAATCCCTGCCGTTTTTTCACCTCGTGCATGTCGATTTCTTAGGTCTGTGACAATATTGATAGGATTCAAACCTGCATTTTCAGCAAGTGTTACCGGAATAACTTCAAGTGCATTTGCAAAGGCTTCAAAACAATATGCTTCCATTCCTTTTAATGATTTTGCATATTCAGATAGACGTTGTGAAACTTCAATTTCGGGTGCCCCACCACCAGCAATTAGAGCTCTGATTATGATGATAAATTATAATAATTATAATAGTTAGAATATTTAAAAAAAATTTTTTAATAATCCATTGTGTAATTTCATCGATTTTGTAAAATTTTTTTGTTTACTTTTTCTTGACAAGACAACGAACTACACAAAGTGCGTCATGTAAAGACCGTTCAGCTTCTTCCAATATAAGAGAATTAGCACCACGGATCAAAATAGATACAGTTTTTCCATTATGTTTGACACCGGTTATCTTAACGATACGTACTCCAGATGTTTGCACCTCATCAATTAATTCAGCATAACCAAGTTTATCTTCAGTAAACGAATCAATATCAGCAGTTGGCTTGCAACCAGTACTCTATTAATAAAAAAATTTTTGTATAAAAAATAAAATAAAATCAAAAATAAAATAAATAAAATAAAATGAAATTTCAATACCAGATTTCACTGACCTTGCAAATGAATTCTATTTCATCTCTTTCAATATCTTTGATCACCAAAATTTTCAATTTGGATAAGAAATGAAGAGATAAATCATTAACAGCGTCTCTCAGAATTGATTTCTGAATCAAAAGAACATTACATCCCGTTTTCTTTATTTTCTTGCAAATATTTAAAAGATATTGTCTTTCTTCTTTCAAAATCTTGTCCATAAGTCTGTAGTCATTTACAACTATCTGGTTTTCCATCTATAAAGAAGATAAAGAAGAAAAAGGAACGGATTAGTTTAAAATATAATCAATAATATAAAATCTATATAAAAATTCTTCTTACATCCGGCTTTGGTGGAGATAATTGAAATTGAATTAAACCGATTTTCGCTTTCTCGATACGAGAAGGACCACCAGAAGTTTTAACCACATTTTGTGTCAAAACTAAACCATCCACAAGTTCAGTATCATCAATAGTTCCTCCAACTTTTTTGACTATACGAACATCTTTAAGATCTACATTAGTTGCGGTTGATGGATCAATGACATGTAATACAGCATCTACAGCAATGGGAGCCAAAAGATTGGAATATTGAGAAACAATCTATGTATAAAAAAAAAAAGATTTAGTCATTTCATTCAATTTATATTGGATAGAAAATTAATTAATTAATTAATTAATTAATTATTACCTTAGAATTTAATGAAGTGCTTGCAGCTCTCAATAAAGAATCTTTGTCGGATAAATCAATTTTGGTAGACATTTCTGTAAGAAATTCCGTAGATTTGGAAGCCGCTCGTTGAAACGCTTCAGCAATTGTCGTAGGATGTATTCCTTTTGAATTATTTCAATTTTATTTTATTAATTTTTATTCATTAATTAATTAAAAATTATTTTAATAAATATCATTTAAAAATATATCATTATTTATTTTAAAATATTTGGTACCTTTGCTGAGCATCTTTTCAGCAGCACCCAAAAGTGCACCAGCAATAACTACAACGGAAGTTGTTCCATCTCCTGCTTCTACATCTTGAGCAGCGGATAAATCCACTAGCTAAAAAGAACAAATTAATTTTAGTTATTTATCTATATATTAATTTACACAACTTATTATATAATTACTCTCTCTCTCTCTCTCTCTCTCTCTCTCTTTCTCTCACCATTTTAGCAGCAGGATGTAAAACGGACATATGTTTTAAAATAGTAGCTCCATCATTAGTAATCACAACTTCTCCGTTAGCAGTTTGAATCTAAAATAAATCATAAAATTTATATATTTATATTACTTTTTTGTTTATTTATTTTTTTTTAGATTATAAAATAAAGAAAAAAAAACTCTCACCATCTTATCCATTCCTTTAGGCCCAAGGGAAGTCCGTATAGCATCACCAACAGCTTTTTAAATTTTGATTTTTTTTCAGATCACGTTAAAAAAAATACAAGTAAATATAAGTAATATTATAAGTAAATATAAGTAATATTATAAGTAAATATAAATAATATAAGTAATATTATAAGTAAATATAAATAATATAAGTAATATTATAAGTAATCTAATATATATAATATTGCTTTCAATAATTTATAAATTATTCAAACATTGAAAACTATAATTTTACATAGTTATTAGACACTTAAGAAAAACGCGTATTTACACATATTTCTACAATACACCAGATCTACCTTATAGATCTATGATTTTTTATAGAGCATCTATTGGTGAAATAGTGGTGAAAAATTTGTACCTTTTGCAGAGACAATATTACTCTGACGAACTTCGACTGGTTTCTCTTTGTCATTAAAACTACGTTTGAAACTATTACTGGTTTCCACCATTTTTCTAATTTCCTAATATTTTAATCTTGATCAGTAAAGATTGAAAATTTTCATTCACTTTTCATTCATCTCATTTCGTAAATTGATTGGATGATCTTTAAAATTCTATCAGTTTTGTGTTACTCACATTCAATATAAACGCGTAAAGTTTTTTTTCGAATTTAAAAATTTTAAAATGGATAGTGTAGATAATGTGGATAGTGCTAAACCTTTGGAGGAAAAAACACCTTCAGATGGTAATAAAGAAAATAGTTTTTTGAAAATCATAAAGGTCCGCATTTTACCAACATCTTTATTGCTAGCTTATTTTTTTAGAAAAAAATTATGACAAATTTCTCTCAATAGAATTTAAGTTTCGATGATTTCAAAAATATTCAAGAAATTCCATGCGCCCGTCAGAGTTTTTTGAATGGGATTGGTGGTGGAACGATAATTGGTTTTTTAAAATTCTTTCACAAAGGTTAGTTAAAATTTCGTATTTTGTATTTGACATCCTCTTTTTTTAGAATTGAACAAAAAGTTTCATCGAATTGAACACAAAAATAAGTAAAATAAGTGAACGTTAATGATTTTAGGGAATATTCCCTCGGCTACAAATTGGGCAATTGGATCATTCTGTTTATTATCTATAGGAACATGGTGATAAATGTTTACAAAAATTTGAGGGGTCTTTTTCTTTTCTTCCCTTAATTTTCTTAATTTTTAAGGTTAATTGAAAAATTTCTGATAGGGAGTATTGTTTTTTTAAACGTTTTAATAAACATGAAAAGATGAAAGTAGTAGTTCAGAAAATGAACGAAATGAGTATCAAGAAAGCTCAAAAGAAAGCAGAAGAGAATGCTAAGAAGAATGAATTAATTGACAAAGAAAGTTGAGGCGATTCATAATTTATGCCTGCACTCAATTCTCTGGACTCCGCATTTATTATTGATTTATTGATTTATTGATTTATTTTATTTTATTTTATTTATTTTATTAATTTATTGATTTATTTTATTTTATTTTATTTATTTTATTTATTTATTTTATTTATTTATTTATTTATTTATTTTATTTATTTATTTATTTTATTTATTTATTTTAAGCTTGTGGTTTTATAATCATTTCGCGAAGTTTTTTAGTTTTTTAATTACGATAATTTGGATTCCATAAAAAAAATCCGAATTTTAATTATTTTTTTTTTAATTATTATTATTATTATTATTATTATTATTATTATTATGATTATTATTATTATTATTATTATTATTATTATTATTTATTAGAAGGATAGTATAAAGAAGTATGTAAGAAATATTTATATATATAAGAAGTATGATAGAAAAGTTTGGAAAGTATATTAATTCTAAAAGATTCTAGATCTATAATATAATAATCAATAATAATATAATAATCAATAATAATATAATAATAATAATAATATAATCAATAATAATAATAATATAATCAATAATAATAATAATATAATCAATAATAATAATAATATAATCAATAATAATAATAATATATAATAATATATAATAATAAAATAGATAGTAATATCGGAATCAATATGCATCTGATCGGAGGTTTTTTGGTTTCATCACGTGTTGTATGTGTTGTATTTTAATGTAAGTAACAAAAGTATCATACAGATGTGTAATGTTCGAGGCGCCAAATACTCGCTAAACCAAAATATCGCCCGAAATCTTATGACGTATATATCACAAAAGGGGTCATCGAAATCAAATGGATTAATAAGATTTCGACAAATTCTTGCTTTCCCTATTCAAGTTTTTTTTTTTATCTTGAGGTTGTTCCTGGCTTTGCTTAAAAGTTCTTTATATATTTAGTGGACTTTATCGAAGTTTCCCACAAACTTGTCATATATAAAAATTTCCTAATTTATTTTTTCATAGTCGCTACATTTGGTGTCGTCGTCTTTGGTGACTTCCACTCTTTGTTTCACTTTGTCAACTGACCTTCTACTACTGCTTTTTTTTTTTGTTCAATTATTGATAATTAGAACCATACTTTCTCACTTTCTTCCCTAAACAATTTTATTTTTACTAAAATATTTTTTAACTTTGGCGCACTTGAGTGTGTGCCTCTTTGACATTTACCCATCCTGGAACGCGACTCGCAACTTGGAAGGACTAGTAGCAGAGGCAATTCTGTCAATAACGATTCTCACCAACTTTCACTACACAACTTATTAGAAAGTGCTTCTGCTGCAGTCTCTCAGACTTCTTCGCACACCACACTGATCAGTTCTTTTGACGACGAACAAGCTTCTTTGTCTTACAATTTCGCTTCGTCATCGCATATATCCTCACCTTCAAACTCAAGTTCTTCTATTCCTACTGACGAACTGCAGAGTCAATCTAGTGGCTATCACGCTAGAGACGAGGCTGATAACGACTATTCGCGGCCCAGTGATTCCGATTCTGAATTACGTTTGGCAAAACGTCCACGTATTGCGGAATCTTCTACTAACGGAGAATTTAACATGAGGATCAGTAAAAAAGAAAACGGTGTAGGAAGTAGTGCGAATGGAGTTTCACCAACAAGTAATGGTGATTCCCAAATTGCGACAAATGGTCAAATTTCAAAATTAACAGTAATGAAAAATAATCGTCGACAAGAGCTTGTTAGGCTCATGGTTCAAGCAATGCAGGATATGGGATATCAGTTAGCTCATCTTTCCACTAATTGAATTCCCTCATTTTTTTATAGTCAATATGATCACAAAATATTCTAATATTCATAATCTTATTATTAGTAAATCTGCCGCTCTACTCGAGAGCGAATCTGGTTATCCTCTTGAAAGTCCCGCTGTTGCCAAATTTAGAGAGGGTGTATTAAAAGGTGACTGGGATTTGGTGGAATCTCTGTTCCCCACATTGGAGTTGGATCAAAGTCAAGATTCAGTCGTATGCTTCCAAAATCTTTCTTTCAAAATTTATTCAAATTGATTAAAATTATTTTTCTTTTCTTTTTTTCGAAATCTAATTTCATTTCATTTCATTTCATGTTTCATTTCAAATGATCGATTAGGTTGTACAGTTTTTGATTCGACAACAAAAATATCTAGAATTGTTAGAAAGAAGAGAAATCAAATTAGCTTTATATACATTGAGGAGTGAACTTGCTCCACTCGCGTTCGACACTGAGCGACTCCATTTGTTGTCTAGGTTATAATTTTTTTGGATTTTATTTTATTTTTTTGGATTTTGATTTTATTTTATTTTTTATTTATATTATTTATTATAAATATCAATAGCTTCATAATGTATTCTAATGCAGAAGATTTAAAACTTAAAGCCGAATGGGATGGTGCTAATGGAACTTCGCGTCAAAAATTATTGTTAGAATTACAGAGTATGAATTGATTAATTGATTGATAATTATTTAAGCAATTATTAAATTTATTAAATTTATTAAATTTATATTTATTAAATTTATATTTATTAAATTTATTAAATTTATATTTATTAAATTTATTAAATTTGTATTTATTAAATTTATTAAATTTGTATTTATTAAATTTATTAAATTTGTATTTATTAAATTTATTAAATTTGTATTTATTAAATTTATTACACAATATTCACCTACAATTATCATAAATTCTATAACAAAGAATACATTTCTCCATCTATAATGGTTCCTGAACATCGCCTTGAGACATTGTTAGAACAAGCCACCACTTTACAACGTATATCTTGTCTATATCATAATACCGATGAATACATCTCGTTATATTCGGATCACGAATGTGATAGGTATTTAATAGATATCTCTATTTTTTGATTATTTCTTTTACAATTTTTTGAATATTTATTATATATATATATATTTCATTTCATGAGCAGATCACAGTTTCCTTCGGTTACTACTCATATATTCAAACAACATTCTGATGAAGTCTGGTATGTCGCTTTTTCAAATAATGGAAAGTTCCTGGCATCTGCATCTAGAGATAAGACTGCTATCATATGGAGTATCGAGGTTAGTTACGTGCAGATATTAAAAAATTCGTATAATATTACTTTTTTATTCTACTCACAACTATTTATATTTTCAAATATCAGACAAAAAATTCGGTACATATTCTCAAAGACCATTCAGATTGTGTCTCTTTTTTGTCTTGGTCACCAGATGATACCAAAATCTTAACGTGCGGGCAAGACAATGAAATAAGACTTTGGAGTGTAGAGGTGCTTATTATTATTGCGCGTTTAAATTTTTTTTTTTTTAAAAAAAAAAAACTTAATTAGAATTATCTCAATTACCTCAATTTTAGTCCGGTGAATGTTTGGCCACTTTGAGTAAACATGAGGATCCGGTGACCACCTGCGCGTGGCTTCCGGATGGAAAAAGTTTTATATCAGGCAGTCAGGACAAAAATACTTACTTATGGGTAAATTTTTTTTATTGTGTATATTNTGGCATCTGCATCTAGAGATAAGACTGCTATCATATGGAGTATCGAGGTTAGTTACGTGCAGATATTAAAAAATTCGTATAATATTACTTTTTTATTCTACTCACAACTATTTATATTTTCAAATATCAGACAAAAAATTCGGTACATATTCTCAAAGACCATTCAGATTGTGTCTCTTTTTTGTCTTGGTCACCAGATGATACCAAAATCTTAACGTGCGGGCAAGACAATGAAATAAGACTTTGGAGTGTAGAGGTGCTTATTATTATTGCGCGTTTAAATTTTTTTTTTTTTAAAAAAAAAAAACTTAATTAGAATTATCTCAATTACCTCAATTTTAGTCCGGTGAATGTTTGGCCACTTTGAGTAAACATGAGGATCCGGTGACCACCTGCGCGTGGCTTCCGGATGGAAAAAGTTTTATATCAGGCAGTCAGGACAAAAATACTTACTTATGGGTAAATTTTTTTTATTGTGTATATTATTTAATGAAATGATATTGATATATTTATTTTTCAAGTAGAACTTGGATGGAACAATTGTACATAAGTGGAATGGTGCTCGAATAATGGATTTAGCCATTAATAAAGACGGAACTAAGATGGTGGCAATTTGTCATGACGGAAAGTTACATATATATAATCTTGAAACAAAAAAAGAAGAAGCGTATGTATTATTAAGTTCTAACATTTTTTAATTATACATTCGTACTGTTCATACTGACGTTATATTTCATCTTCTATCTCTCCTATTCAGTACACTGGATGAAAACGCCAAGCTTACTTCCATTTGTTTATCTAATGATTGCAAGTATGCTTTGGTGAATCTTTCCACAAAGGTTAGTTTAATTTGAATTAAATAATTTATTATTAAAAATATTATTAAAATGATATTTTTATAAATGTAGGAAATTCACTTATGGGATATTGAAAAAAAGCGAATAGTACGCAAATACTATGGCCAAAAACAAGGAAAATTTGTCATTAGATCTTGTTTTGGTGGTATAGATCAAGGATTTATTGTTAGTGGTAGTGAAGGTTTGTACATAGACCAAGAATTCGATATATTTTTTTTATTGACAGGAATAATAGAAATAATATATTCACTTCTGTAATTTTTAGACTCCAAAATTTACGTGTGGCATCGTGAACACGCGGCAATGATTGAAACATTGTCAGGTCATAAAGGAGCAGTCAATAGCGTAAATTGGAATCCTACGAATCCGTATATGTTTGCATCTGCTGGTGATGACCATACTATTCGGATGTAAGATACTGGAATTTATATATATATATATATATATATATATATTATTATTATTATTATTATTATTATTATTATTATTATTATTATTTATTATTATTTATTATTATTATTTTTTTTGATACTAATGTTGATTTGTCGCACAATTGAATAGATGGGGAACTCCAAGTGCTGCAGATCATAAAGGGAAAATGAAGACACCATGATTTTAACTTATTTTGCATTTCATATGTCAACTGTATATGTGAAGAATATTTAAAGAAAATGACGGCACGATTTTTTTAATACCTCATAAGATAGATTCAACGTGTCAGATTTTGTGAATACAAGGATTCTAAATTGAATCTTTCTGTTGTACTCTGTGCTCATTAATAACACTTTGTAGATAGGCACCATTTTTGCTTTTTTTTTTTTTAATTGTTTAAATTCCCTTTTTTTTTTCCTCGCATTTTTGGACTTGCAAGATTTATTTTATTAGATTATATAAAACTCATTGTCAACGTATGAACCGTGGAGGTCCAAAGTCTGAATATTATCAAGATACAACCAGTTAACTATATCTTTCTAATTTTCCTCGAGAGTAATTAGACCATTCTTAATCCAACACGGATTTGGCCAAACCTGTGGAGGGAAAATCACAAACAAAATCATTAGAAAAAAAGTAATCTGATTACATGTGCAAATAATAAGAATCTTAGATTTACTCTAGCAAATACTTTTCCTCCAATCAAAGCATAAGGAATGGGTCCATAACTTCTGGAATCTGTAGAATTGCTCATATTATCTCCCTGTATCCAAACGTGACCGGGCGGCACCTGATGTAATCAATTAATTTAATGAATGAAAGATGATGAATAATATAGATAGTGATGATATATATAATAGTTGCTTACAGTGATAAATTTTCGATGAATGGCGGTGGGGTCTATGCATATTCGATCTCCTGGCTAAAAAATTAATTTATTGGCTGTCAACCGATAAAAAAAAAATAAATCAAATTTATAACTATTTCGAAAGCATAAATTTTACCATTCCTACTATTCTTTTGCATACAGATCTCCAAGGATTTGTAGGAGATTTACATACTATTACATCCCCGATTTCTAGGCGTCGTAAACGAGGGCTAAAATGTTCTAATGCTACAAAATCTCCAACCACATTAAAAGTTGGTAGCATTGAAGGTCCCATACACTTTATTCAAGAATAATATATTTTTATATTTTATTTTTATACTTTTAATAATTCGACCTTGAAGAATATACACAATAATAATATTTCGTTTTGTACCTGCGTAATTTCTATAAAATATTCATTTGTAATATGTACAGCACAAATTACTCTAAGTGCAGTGCTAACAGTACGTAAAATTGGATTGACATATCTAAAGTAAAATCGCATTGTTGAATTAACGAAGTGATTATATGTGATTATATGTGATTATATGATCATTACAGGGTTTAAAGTGATAAATCTTGTTTAATATCACAATTGTACTACCAATTTTTTTTTAAAAAATAAAATTTTATAAAAAATAGAAATTATACTTATTTTTTTGATAAGAGGATGGGATTTTTGATTGGTTTACGGGTGATCACGTGTAAATGGTAGGTGATAATAAAGTTCCTCATAAGCCAAACTGTGAGTCTTATAATTATAAAATTTAATTTCAACTTGTAAATTTACAAGTTTTTGTTTTTAATTCAGATTAATTTGATACAATATAAAATAATTTTTTTATACATGTCAAAACTTTTGAATTGAATCAGACACAATTAAAATTGAAAAAAATTGAAGTTAAAGCAAATTTTGATTTTTACTAGTGATTAATACAATTAGTTAAGTTAGATATAATTAAAAATTGAAATTTTAAAAGTTAAGTCAAGGCCAAATTAATTTTGACATGTATAAATTTTTTACTAAAATATTACCATAATAATTTCAAAAATTCATTTCTTAAACTTTGTAATCAAAGTTAAATCATTCTTTTATTATTGATATTTATTTTTTTTTTTTTTGTTTCAGCGAGGCCTCGCCTCAAATTTTATTAATTAGAAAAACAGAAAGTTTCTTATACATAAGATACATAACTTATTCTAATGACTATTAGTTAAAGATGAGACTCAGACTAACCCGAAGGGACATGCCTGCAACCTACCACCTGACAATAACAATTGCCCTCAGCATGTTAAGGCCCTGCCGAACAACCTATTTTATACAACCAAGTCCAATTACAGCTATCTTTGATAACATGATTATATATAAATCTATTTAATGAAAATAAAAAAGAAATTTTGCTTCTATTATTATTATGATTGTTTTTATTTATAATATTTGTTATGCCTTGTGCACTATTGTTGAGTACACTATTGTTATCTGTATTATTGGTTTGAGATGTTACTATTGTATCAAGTGTCTCGTTACGGATCTTCTTTTTCCATTTATTATTACTGATTCCATTCTCAGTTTCCCACTTTTTAACCGCTGTACATCTATCCTTCCATATATGAGTATGTAGGAAGAGTTTAAATTGAACAAATACGTCGTCCATTATTTGATCAGCCAACTCATGTGTNTTGAAGTTAAAGCAAATTTTGATTTTTACTAGTGATTAATACAATTAGTTAAGTTAGATATAATTAAAAATTGAAATTTTAAAAGTTAAGTCAAGGCCAAATTAATTTTGACATGTATAAATTTTTTACTAAAATATTACCATAATAATTTCAAAAATTCATTTCTTAAACTTTGTAATCAAAGTTAAATCATTCTTTTATTATTGATATTTATTTTTTTTTTTTTTGTTTCAGCGAGGCCTCGCCTCAAATTTTATTAATTAGAAAAACAGAAAGTTTCTTATACATAAGATACATAACTTATTCTAATGACTATTAGTTAAAGATGAGACTCAGACTAACCCGAAGGGACATGCCTGCAACCTACCACCTGACAATAACAATTGCCCTCAGCATGTTAAGGCCCTGCCGAACAACCTATTTTATACAACCAAGTCCAATTACAGCTATCTTTGATAACATGATTATATATAAATCTATTTAATGAAAATAAAAAAGAAATTTTGCTTCTATTATTATTATGATTGTTTTTATTTATAATATTTGTTATGCCTTGTGCACTATTGTTGAGTACACTATTGTTATCTGTATTATTGGTTTGAGATGTTACTATTGTATCAAGTGTCTCGTTACGGATCTTCTTTTTCCATTTATTATTACTGATTCCATTCTCAGTTTCCCACTTTTTAACCGCTGTGCATCTATCCTTCCATATATGAGTATGTAGGAAGAGTTTAAATTGAACAAATACGTTGTTCATTATTTGATCAGCCAACTCATGTGTTACAACTTTTTGCAAAACTATATCATATACAGTTATCGGGATCAATCCCAACATAATATCAATGAATGATAAGTGGTCCGCGTCTCGCGTGTTCACATCTCGGGGAATATGAAGTTCCTTTAATGCTTCTAGTGTTTTGCACATATTTTTGCACGTATCCCCACATGCTACGGTAGTCGTCTTGTTTACTAACAAATTAATAAGTTTATTTCTACATGAGTGTATATCAATTAAATTTTTTGGACATGTCAATACATGTACTTGATCTTCTTTTTCTAGATTGCACCGGATACAAGAATCGTTTTCATATATCTTTGGGAATCTGTCCTTTAACTTCTCCAGTGTGGGCAGTTCATTATTAAATAATTTAACATTAAAAGCTCTTTGCCGGGTTTCCTTGTTATCTGTTACATTGTGATCAATATAAGAAAGCATTGTCGTTCTCCATGACGACTCCCACTGAATCTGCTTGCTTTTAAAAGCAGAAATTGTAGAGATGTTCCGATTGAGCAGTCTCCATTTTATCGAGTGTTTGACCTTACCCAATTTTTTAGTAAAATGTCTTAAAGGCTCCTTAATTGTTTCTGTATTCCAACAACTCACTGCATTTACAGACGTTAAAGACAGCAAGTCTGGAGAGCATACAGGTTTAAGACAACCTTCTCTTGCTAGTTTATCTGCCGTTTCATTGTGGATAACTCCCAAGTGCGCTTTAACTTTTTCCAGCCTGAGTGTTAAGTTCTGAACGTTAGCTATTTCTTCTATAGCTTTGACAATTGTCCAATTTTTAAGTTTCCTATGTGCTTTTCTTGGGTTGGTAGCTGCGTTAGCTATAGCATCAATAGCTGCCTGGCTATCTGTAAAAATACATAACCTTGAACGCTTTGGGGTAGCATAAACTGCCGTCAGAATTGCCATAAGTTCCGCACGTGTCGACGACACGAAATTTTCTACTTTGCCACTAAAATTAAACTCTGTATCATTCTCATCGAATGCACACCACCCACAACCCATTGTTGTTATGTGTGAATTATTAGTATCTTTTTTAATTAAGGATCCATCTGTGTATATCCTAATTGACATACTACTAGAAAGTTTTAAGCGAATGTCATCAAGTCTAGTCTGAATATTTTCTTGTGTCCAGAAATTTTGAAATTTTGCGAACATAGTTGTTCTATCACGTGCATTGTTGCTAATATAAACAGTTGGAAGGTCTACGGAGCATATTGAATCAACTGGTAATGAATCTTCTATAATTTTACCGATACCGTCCCTAATGGCGTTCTGAGATGAGCGAAGTCGGAATCTATTTGAACGATCTGGAGTTGATCGTAGTGACACTACACTTCTAACCACGTTTATACTAACGGATTTTGCCATACTCGTCTTAATAAGACATACATCTTGATTTTTAAGATTGGCAACAAGGCTCCTGTCACCTTGGGCACAACCCGTACATTTTTCCAAAACTGAGTTTCCCGAGCTCTGTGAGCTAACTTCTTTGGTATGATGTTGAATTGTGAATTCATCTTTATTAAGCATTTTTCTCTTTTTCCCAATAAGTGGGTAAGTTCCTTCCAATATTCCAGTTACATATATTATATCGTTCACCTAAAGTTGTCTGCATTTCTGCCGACAAGACTCGTGTTTTAACATCTGTTAATAATTTGTTTTCAAGCATTTTGAACCAACTAGGTTTAGGGCCCCGTCGGTCATTGTTAGTAATTTCTTGCCAGTGTAAGAGTATTTTACCATCATGTAAAACTAATTGTTCCAGAAACATTAGTTGCCTGTTTCGCAGACTCTTTCTGATCAACCGATATTGACTTTCATCATCTAATATCTCTTCTATTGTAATATTACCCCCTTAATTAATAGATTGTCGTTAAGATTTTTGGATAATTTAAATGTCAGATCATGTGTTTTACAAATAACTAATATATCGTTTAGCAGGGACCGTCCCCGTTTAGTTTTCATTGTGAATAACGATTCAGTTATACTTTGTCCTGACCAAAAAGAATTTTGGAGGTGTTGTAAGCGTACCTGCGTGGAGCAACCCAACATACCCTTATCATTCAATCTATTAAACAAATTATTGCTTTGCATTTGCAACTGACGATCTCACAAATGACATACATCATACGCTTCTTTTGCGTGTATTAGAGCATTTGGCGCCGTAATGGGCAGTAACGCCTTGTTTTTGATCATCGAGATGAATTTAGTTGTAATCTTTAAACATTCTTTTTCTGAAAGCGTCATATCATTTAGACTGTACTCTAGCATTGGTATTACAACTGCATTAAAAATATAAATTGCTTGTTTATCTGTAATGGGTTTTCCTTTAAGAATATTGGCTATATAATTTGTTAACTTTTTAAGTCGATCCTTTTGAAATTGTTTGGAACCATTTTCCGTAACGTAAACCCCAAGTGATCTAACGGGGTAGTCCTTTGCCACCGGGTATAAAGTTTCGTCTCCCATTAGCAAGCCTTCCGATTTGGTTTGAGAGTTTACGTTGATGGCAATCAGGTATGATTTACTTTTATTAATTGTAATATCGTTCATTTGATAAAATTCATTTGCAATTGTGAGTATTTCTTCCATATTTCGTTTGTTAGGAGCGATCCAATTCGTATCATCCACATAGGCAGCCACAGAAGCTTGTACGCTAAGTCTCTTCTTTGATTGTGAGTGTAGGTTACTAATCCATTTTTCTTTCATGATATAACCCAACTTAGATTCCACTATCCGATGCACTAATGGGTCATAAAAAATCTACCAAAAGAGGGGAGAAATAATATCTCCTTGATCTATACCATCTTCTACATTATAAGCTAACGTATTACCATGTGATGTAAGGACTTGATTTTCTCTATTACGTAATAGTTTCTCTATTAGACTTACGAAGCGCTCAGGGATTCTAATACGACGTAATGCCAATATGAGTGACTCNTGGTTTGAGAGTTTACGTTGATGGCAATCAGGTATGATTTACTTTTATTAATTGTAATATCGTTCATTTGATAAAATTCATTTGCAATTGTGAGTATTTCTTCCATATTTCGTTTGTTAGGAGCGATCCAATTCGTATCATCCACATAGGCAGCCACAGAAGCTTGTACGCTAAGTCTCTTCTTTGATTGTGAGTGTAGGTTACTAATCCATTTTTCTTTCATGATATAACCCAACTTAGATTCCACTATCCGATGCACTAATGGGTCATAAAAAATCTACCAAAAGAGGGGAGAAATAATATCTCCTTGATCTATACCATCTTCTACATTATAAGCTAACGTATTACCATGTGATGTAAGGACTTGATTTTCTCTATTACGTAATAGTTTCTCTATTAGACTTACGAAGCGCTCAGGGATTCTAATACGACGTAATGCCAATATGAGTGACTCCGCACTAACTGAGTCAAAGGCTTTACTCATGTCTTGAAACATAATCCAGAGCTCTCTTTTATTATCACGAGCATCCTCCATGATGTTGTTAATAACGTGAATAGGACTTTGCGTGTCGTCTCCTGGCAAACCAGCATAGTTGTGTTTTGATAGGATTTTATTGGTACTAAAGATATTAGCTAACCTATTATTCATTATTTTCATAAAGATTTTTCGACCTGTTTCCAGAAGTGTAATTGGTCTCGTTATATTTAGATCATTAGCCCATGCAGTAGTTTTTGGGATTGGGTATATGTATCCTAGTTTCCACTCACGTGGCATGTCATTTATATTTAAGGACATATTTATTATATTTCTTAATACTTCAACAGCATTACCCGGCAAGTGTTTAAACCATTCATACTGTAGATTTGATTGTCCTGGTGCTTTCTTATTAGGCAGCTTAGAGATAATGTCTTCTAATTCATTAGTACCTACTTCCGAAAGTAATGTATCATACCATGTTACATTAATATTTTCTTTAGGTGAATAGAATGTCTCCCACTTACGCAAAGATTGGTATCTAAGTTCCGTTTTCTGGTCCAGTTACTGAAGTGATTTTTAACGATCCCCTTAATCGTTTCTCCATCATTAACTATCACCGGATTGTCATTAGCATCTGTTATTATCAAACGGTCCATCACAATCGATTGTCTAGGTTTATCCAAGATACTATTAATCATACGTTTTGGATTTGTTTTAAGATCATCCCAACGGCGCTCAATTGCTTTTTGAATACGTTGGAGTGTTTCTTTCTTTTTTTCCACACGTGCAATTCCCTGATAATGTAGACTCTCTGCTTTTAAAGCATCTATTAATTCAGAGATTGAGTTATNGGGGTAGTCCTTTGCCACCGGGTATAAAGTTTCGTCTCCCATTAGCAAGCCTTCCGATTTGGTTTGAGAGTTTACGTTGATGGCAATCAGGTATGATTTACTTTTATTAATTGTAATATCGTTCATTTGATAAAATTCATTTGCAATTGTGAGTATTTCTTCCATATTTCGTTTGTTAGGAGCGATCCAATTCGTATCATCCACATAGGCAGCCACAGAAGCTTGTACGCTAAGTCTCTTCTTTGATTGTGAGTGTAGGTTACTAATCCATTTTTCTTTCATGATATAACCCAACTTAGATTCCACTATCCGATGCACTAATGGGTCATAAAAAATCTACCAAAAGAGGGGAGAAATAATATCTCCTTGATCTATACCATCTTCTACATTATAAGCTAACGTATTACCATGTGATGTAAGGACTTGATTTTCTCTATTACGTAATAGTTTCTCTATTAGACTTACGAAGCGCTCAGGGATTCTAATACGACGTAATGCCAATATGAGTGACTCCGCACTAACTGANATATTTTCTTTAGGTGAATAGAATGTCTCCCACTTACGCAAAGATTGGTATCTAAGTTCCGTTTTCTGGTCCAGTTACTGAAGTGATTTTTAACGATCCCCTTAATCGTTTCTCCATCATTAACTATCACCGGATTGTCATTAGCATCTGTTATTATCAAACGGTCCATCACAATCGATTGTCTAGGTTTATCCAAGATACTATTAATCATACGTTTTGGATTTGTTTTAAGATCATCCCAACGGCGCTCAATTGCTTTTTGAATACGTTGGAGTGTTTCTTTCTTTTTTTCCACACGTGCAATTCCCTGATAATGTAGACTCTCTGCTTTTAAAGCATCTATTAATTCAGAGATTGAGTTATTTTCGTTGAATAGTTTCTCTATACTATAATTAAGATTGAAGAGTTTTGTTTTTTCTTGGACGAGTTTGGTTTGTTCTTGGATCCATTTGAATGATTTATGTTTGTTAACTATTACGAATCTACATATTTTGTTTACAGATTTGGCTATTTTAAAGTTTTTAAGTGTATTCTTTTTGAATTTTGTTTTTAGGCATAGTCCGATCAGCAGCATTTGTAATAATATTTTTAAAAGTCTCCCAATTCTTATTAAGCGTCTCGTAATTTGCTGTATAGATATTATTTCGTTCCGCGAACGTTGATTTTTCTAATTGTATTCTAACGTGGTTGGTAAATCTTACCCATTTCTCGTCACACATTCCTTTCAAATTATATTTCGGACCTGCGTTTCCAATTGACTCTTTATCTCGCGCAATACGCCAGTTTTTTTTAATTTTGACACCAAGCCACTTATGGTCACTATCTGTTATCACTTCCAAATTATCTAATTCACATTCCTCAAGTTTATTTATCCATTCATGAGGGATCCAAATAGCGTCGATACGGCTTTTTTCGATTGAATTGTCTCGGTTCCATGTGTAGCCGCCTTGATCGGGATACAAGACCCTATAACTATCAATTAGATCTTTACTAGTTAACGACGAGAAAATTTCACATTCAGGTGTTTCTGTTACGTTATTATTGTTTCTGTCCAAGTTTTTTCGCAGGGACGGCATTGAAGTCTCCGGCTACTATTAACTTATATTGTTTACGTTTTGCTTCACTACACTAGTTATTGACCTGGTTCAGTAAACCAATTCTTTCAGTTTTTTTACTTGGAAAATACACTTGGATAAAGCGTATTATTGTTTTTTTTGGAAGTACCAAGTCAATGGCTATCGCTCTTCCTTCATATCTTCTAACATTACAAACATATTTATTAAGATCTTTTTTTATAACAATGGCGACACCGGCCCCCATACTCATAGAGGACCAATGTATTCTATATTTGGAACTGCCTTCGATAAACCATTTTTCTCCATTTTCTTTAATATTTGTTTCTGAGATACCTACGATATCAGTGTTCTTTGTTTTGATAAAATTAAAAAAGATTTGTCGTTTAATTGGGTCATTAAACCCTCTAACATTATGTGTTGCTATATATATATGTTGATTGTCTATGTAATTTTCCGTATTAAATATATTACTACGCACACTCGTCGTTTTTTCGCTTGTTTTATTACTATTCCCTGATAAATTAGAAATAATCGAACTATTATTATTATTATTATTATTGTCTGTTATAAATAAAAATTATAAAGAGTGGGAACTTTTTATTGAGGCGAGCCTCTATTTTTTTCTTCAATAATTACATGAGCCGTTTTACCGACAGGCGTCATGACCTGTCTTTCAATATTATCTAACCGATTTACTAGTTGGTTGATGACATTAATCAACCTGTCATCCAATGAACTCCCACTAATATTGGTAGGTGGATTTGAGCTTTCTGGTTCAACAGAGTCTTCATCCATATCGACGTCGTCATCTGAGTCGAATGAATCTTGTTCGAGGTCAGCATTTGTTTTGTTCCATACATGTTCTTCTAACGCGGTTAATTTATCAGAAACCTCTAATAGCAGAGATTCGATACGACTTAATCTATCATTTGCATCGCCAGTGGACGCAGGTTTGTTAAATCTATTCTTCTTTGTTACATCTGCATATGTTGTATTTCCAGTTTGTCTATTCAATGTCGCTAAGTATCTGGGATTATATTTTTTATATATGGCACCGAACTTTTCTAAACTATTGACTTTCTTTTCTTTAAACTCAGCGTCTCGTTTTGTCAAAGGACAATTACTAATGAGATGCTCAATTGAGTAGCACCTGTGGCAGGTTTTAGTAGTAAAATCTACAACTTTGATAGTGGTTGTTGTGTTTTCATCAGTCCAAGAGGTGTTTAAAGCTGCATCTCGTGTTTCAGGAGAAACAAAAGAAACTCTCTACGTCGGTAAGAAGTTCGTGTTCTAGGAAAGTAACATGTTTTTACCCTGACTTTTTCGATAGTTGGCATAAGTTCCCTGGCCGTGATACCATTTGGCAAGCCAATTACTTTAGCAGTAAATTCTCCACGTGACTTGAGCATTTCTACAGTGAAATTAAGTGGTGTAACTCTAAATGAGTCATCACCAATAAGAATACTCCAATTTTCAAGAATTTTTTCTGCACTATTTTTTTCTTTAAATACAATTACGGCTGATTGCCACATGTCATTTGTTCTAAAGTTCATTTTTTCAATATCCCCAAAAGTAGAAGATATTTCAAAAGCTAGTTCTTTGTGTTTCATGCCAATGGGAATGTCCCACAACTTGATACCATGCATGATATCTCTTTGAGGATTCCTTTTAAAGATTACAGCCCTATGCATGTAGCTCGGCTGTGCTGCATCTGCGCTTACATTGATTTTTTTTGCTGTATTCATTTTTTCCTCATTGTCAAAAAAAACAGAAATCATTCTCTGTCTATTGAAGACTTCCGAATTAACCGTAATCAATTCTGTCACTTCTTTAAATGACCTTTTGATTTTTTCGATTTTGTCCCTGATAGTTTTACCCGGAATTCGTGAAGCGAATGTCCAAATCTTGTATTTCTTGGCCCCAAAGGCTTCACGCCATTCATGTTGGTTTTCATTAATATCTTCAAAAGAAATAATTGATTCGTTGTCTTCTACAACTGTTGTTTCTTGATTTTTACTTGTTGTATCGTTATCTACAACTTTCTGTTTACCTTTTCGATTGGTTACTTGTTGCCATTCTTGAGTGCTCGTGTTGCTATCATTATTAAAATTATCCTCTTCCAAATTCATAATATTTTGTTCATTTGTTAAAATGTTTTCTGCTTCCCAAGTTGTTTCTTTAAGCTGGGTGTTGTTTCTTGCGGTGTTGGAGCTTTCCGACTGAGTTTCTCCTTGAGGGACTGAGCTTGTTTCAGTAGTTTTTTTTCCCAAGTTTTTATTATTATTTTTGTTGTCAAAAGGGTTAAATTTAAACCTGTTGCATTTAGTTGTCGGACTTCTAGTAGAGGAGTAGTTAGCGACCTTCCTCCTAGGTCGGTCTTCCTGTTCGCTCATATCTGAGCAAAAATTCAATAAAAGTTATAAAAAATAAAACTATTTCGAATTTTTTATTTACTGTGTATTTTTGAAAAATAAATGATAACCGGAAAAAGTTTTTTTTTTTTTTTTTTTTTATTATTGATATTTATTAAATTATTATCATTTAAAAATAATATATTAATTTTTTACTTTTTATTGAATTTATATTACAAGAAGCAAAGCTCTTATTTTGGATTTTCTAAAAATAATAATATTATCTTTCTAGCATTAATGTTCACAATGTTATTTTCGTTCATAGCTAATTTTATTAAAATACTTAAAATTAAATACTTAATACTTATATCTTAAATATTTTAATAAAATTAACTACGAACAAAGATAACTTCACGAATATTGATGTTAAAAAAATAATTTTACTATTTTTAAAAAGTCTAAAATGAGAACTTTCGAATTGTAAAAGAAATATCTTAATAGAAAATCACTTTCTGTGACATAAATTTAATAAAAAGTAAAAAATTAATATATTATCTTTAAACGGTAATAATTTTGTGAAAGTTAAATAAAAAAATTATTTAACTTTAATTATAAAACCTAAAAAATAATCTTTTAAAATTATTATGATAATATTTTACACTGGTCGAAAATTTATAAAACCTACACTTATTGGGTATCAGATAGATGTAGTATCTGTGCCTAATATCATATATATATCAGGTATATACATGTTCCCAAAATTGATTTTGAATTTTTGAAATATTTTGTCTTTTTGAGATTTATACAGAATTTATTCTATATATAAAAATAAAAAAAATACCTAGTTATATGTATCTTTAATGAGGAATTTATCTGAGTGGTCAAAAAATTTTGGGTTTTAAGTAAAATAATTTCATCTTTTATGAAAACTATTTCAACTTTTTTCTTCAAAATTACAATTTCAAGGTCCCAAAATAATTTAGTGTGCAAGTATAATCAGGTACCCGATAAGTGTAAAAAAACATTTTTCATACTTATCAGGTACCCAATATATGTAAAAAATTACACCTATCGAGTACCCGATATATATATGATATTAGGCACAAATACTACACCTATCTGACAGTATTGTTATGGGACTAGTGTTCGAAGCCGAAAGGTCATTAGCCAACTTAGCCGATTTAACCAGCTTAGTTAGCCGATTTTTTGAAAATTAGCTAAACCAATACTATATAGGATAATTTTTTTAATTTTTTTAGCCAATTTTTTTTATTAAAAAAATGTCAAAGTAGCATGAAGAATTTTTATTAATTAGCAATGTAGCAGATATGCACGAGATATTTTTATTTTTATTTTTTATCAATTAAATAAAAATAACAATTTAAAAAATAAAGTATACAAATATTTTTTTGACCAAATATTTTCTTTTTTTCTATCAAGTTTATTATTGATGAAACGTAGGCCACCCAAGAAAAATCTAGACCAATTTATATCTTATAATCACTAGTCCTACCGGAACTTTTGTTCGAGAGGTAAATATATTTAATTATCTTGTAAATAATTAAATAATTAAATAATAAATTTAATAATTAAATATTAAATAATTAAATATTAAATAATTAAATAATTTAATAATTAAATATTAAATAATTAAATAATTAAATATTAAATAATTAAATATTAAATAATTAAATAATTTTTATTATTAGGACAATAAGAAAAAGAAACAGAAAAACAACTTAAATCATGATTCAACTAACTTGAATTTACGAAGTAATTTGTCTTCTAATCTTAATAAATTACATAATGAGAATAATAATAATCTAGAATTAAATAAAAGTAATAATTTTAATGATAAAAATTTAGTACAGTGCGGAACCTCTATAATAGGAACCTATAAAATCTTAAATAAAACTTGATCTAGTGATTGGATTTAACTGGGGTAAGAAAAATTAGACTCTTCTCATATAATAGAATCGATTTATGGAATAAAAAAAAATTCTCAATTTTCCTGGTTAGTAAAAATCACGTGTTTTATATATAAACCAATTAAAAAATAGATTTAGCAATAATCAAAATGATCGAAATAGTGATCTAATATTTATTTATTTAATAATAACTGATTCAAGTTCATTGTAAATGTTATCAGGAACTCTTCTATGAGATTTATACTTTTTTGCTGCAAATTCTGCCATTTTACCAGTAATTCCCTTCCTATATATATCCATATAACACCAAGATTTTTGTGCAAAACGACGAATTGTAATTAAAGGAACTGAATCCAAAGCCTCAGGAACAATTCTTTGCAATCCTACCCAAGTATAATTACAATGTTCTCTAGTGTAATGTTTTGCTGCACCCCAATACATTTCTATAAAATTCAGTTCACAGTGGAATTTAGGATAAAAAATACATTTATGACCTCTTTTTTCTATTTCAATTTGTAATCTAGATTTTTGAGAAATAAAATCTGGTTGTAATGATAAAATTCGACGCATGCAACAATCAATTCTTTGAGAATCTATTTTTTTTTCTTTTCCCTTACATAATTTACATTCACCTTTTAATCCTTCTTTCCATAATCCTCTTTCTATTAGAATTTGTTGCATACCTTTAGCTTTATTTGGATATTGTGGATGATCTGATGGAAAAACCATTGATTGTGATATATTGTCTGTTCCNAATGCATTCGTGGCTGTTTTCCTGCAGGATTAACATTCATTTTTGTAGCATTTAAACCATCTTCTGGCATTGCACCATGATTGGTACTATTATCAAATGCCATTACAGCAATTGCATTTGGATAAATAGTTTCAAAAATAGGAATTGCATAATTGATAACTTGATCAATCAAATGTTCTGCTGTCCACCAACCTTCTTCATTTTTTCCAGGTTTTAAAAATTTACGTGCTTCAACTGGTATATTTGGATTTAATAAGGATTGCTCAGGAGTTAATTTTAATCTGCCAATTGTTTCAAGTAAAAAATCACTAACCATAATTGATTTGCCATGACCTTTTTTTCTTAATGGAGGTTCTCCAATTGGTGCCCATACTATCGGACGATCATCATTTGCATAAAATAAACATTCATCATGTGTGATAAATATATGTAATTTTTGATTTGAAGGAATTTCTGGATTAAGTTGTGTCATTTCATTTCCAATAAATGTTGGCATAAATTGTTCCAATTCTTTCATTTCTTTTAAAAATTTTTCACGATATTTCAATACATCATCTCTTTCATGACCGTCAAAATAAATACCCTTTTTTTTAGATTGTGGAACTAATCCAAGTTTTTTAAGCCAAATACGAGCTGTTTTTAATGTAATTGATTTTTTCCCCTCTATTTTTGAAAGAAATTTTAAATTAATAAATTGTTGAAAATTTTTTGGTGTTATTTTTCCACTGTTTTGTAGAATAAAAGTAAGACTGTCATTAATAATATCTTCATCATCAATGAATGATTTTGTTTTTTGATGGCAACCTTGTATTGATATTGGTATTGTTTTATTTTCAAGCCAGTATTTAGTCCATTTTTTGATTGTTCTTGCGCAATATACCCCTTTATCAAAAACTTTTTGTGCAGCATTAAATGCAGCATCATCACGAGACATATATTTTTTTTTCCAATTAATTAAAAATTCATAAATTGAACGATACTTTAAATATTCATATACAGTAAACTTGTTTTTATCTTGAAGAATTAATTCTAAATCTTTTATTTTTTGTGAAAAAATATTTTCAATATCATTATCATTAATATCTGTTTCTTCTTCTTGTGAACTTTCAGAATCTTCTAATTGTAAAATATCTTCAGTATCAATATCCATTATTCCTTCTTGCAAACTTTCAGAATTTTCCACTTGCAATATATCATTTGTTGATTCTGTATTAGTTTCTATTTCATCAATTGAAACTTCTTGTGAATTATTGGTAATATTTGCTGTAAATATTGGTTAATTGATAATGAACCTTTAGCTGCTTTTGTAAATGTACCAGATGGTCCATATTTTCGATAATACGTTGCAGTAGAATTTCCAACATATGGTGCTTTCTTTTTTTCATCAATATCTGTTAAATTAAAAACTATATCCCCAAGTTTTAATATTCTTTGGGCATAATAACTTTCATATGAACTATCTGTTGAATAACCATCACTTGATAATGTATATTCATCATCACTTGTTGAATATTGCTCTATAAATTGACCTGTATTTACATTGCGAATTTGATTTTTTGCTCTCTTTTTTGCAGCTAATTTTTTGCGCGAAGACATAATGCAACTCAAAATTTTTATAATAATCTATACATGCATTTCTAAGCTAAAATGATTGGGCAACATAAACACTACAAAATGGTAATATTTTTAGAAAGTCACACAAAATTTATTATTTGCAATTTTTATTTTTTATAGTAAAACGTGTAAATTTCAAATCTATGTAACACCGGCAAATCTTAAAATTTTTTGATCAAAACCGATAATTTCTGTAGCTTTTGATATGATCTATCGAAATTAACGGTTAAAATTTTTATTTACTTCTTTTGGCAGGTGTAACATACATTTAAAAATAGCAAAATTTTTGACCGGTTATAGAGGTTCCGCACTGTATTAGATATAGATAATAATACTTTAGCATTAGGTGTATACCTGCCGTCCAAATTCAAAATCCAAATGCCGAAATCCCAAATGCTGAAATCCCAAATCCCAAATCCCAAATTATAATTAGTATCTTTTGCCAAAATCCCAAATCCCAAATCCCAAATACTAGTAATTTGTGCATTTTGACGTCCCAAATCCTAAATTATTTGGGATTTGGGCAACACGTATCCCTTAAACTGTTTTGCGGGCAAATTTGTCCACATTTTATAAAAATTAATGTAAATCATTTAATAACTTCTTTAAATATTGACCAATCATTTTTGTAATTTTTATAGATAATGATTATATATTTTTATTTAAAATTTTAAAATTTAATAAAAATATCATATGTACAAAAAAAAATTAAAAATAAAATACTTTTGTTGAATTTTTTTTTAAAAAATTTTAAAAATAATTGCTACCTATATAAGTCAATTATTTACTAATTAAATATCAAAAATATTACTAAGTAACCTCAAAGTTTAGAATGAATCACATCCACCATAAAATTTTCATGCCCATTACTTTAAATTTAACTAAATAATAACTGTTTATATTTTAAAATTTCAAAAAATTATTGTATAAATTTTAAAAATTTATTATTCGGTTAATTTTAAAGTAATGGGCATGAGAATTTTGTGGTAGATGTGATTCATTCTCAACTTTGAAGTTGCTTAGTAATGTTTTTGATGTTAATTAGTAAAAACAAATTTTACAAATTTAAAAAAAAATTATCATTTATTTTGCTCTTATTTAAAGTTGAAATTCTACTTCTTAATCTCAAAACTCATAATAGTAACTTTTTTTTACCATGATTAATTCTATATTTTCTATTATTATTTCAGCCAGCTCCGATCAATTTTCAAGAAGATGTTTAAAGATAAAGAGTAAATTTTTGTAAAATCGATGCTTTATTAAAAAATAGTCAATTTTCAAACGCGAATATCATGTGACTTTTATATGATAGTTCGAAAGTTTTAAGTTTGATCACATGCTATTAATGATCAGCTATTCATGATAAAAATTTCATCACATAAACTGAAATTTCCATTAATTTTTATNGACATAATGCAACTCAAAATTTTTATAATAATCTATACATGCATTTCTAAGCTAAAATGA
Organism: Diversispora epigaea; assembly: GCA_003547095.1. Taxonomy (NCBI): domain Eukaryota; kingdom Fungi; phylum Glomeromycota; class Glomeromycetes; order Diversisporales; family Diversisporaceae; genus Diversispora; species Diversispora epigaea. The sequence goes on along the minus strand of PQFF01000480.1, from coordinate 13,832 downwards.
TTGGGCAACATAAACACTACAAAATGGTAATATTTTTAGAAAGTCACACAAAATTTATTATTTGCAATTTTTATTTTTTATAGTAAAACGTGTAAATTTCAAATCTATGTAACACCGGCAAATCTTAAAATTTTTTGATCAAAACCGATAATTTCTGTAGCTTTTGATATGATCTATCGAAATTAACGGTTAAAATTTTTATTTACTTCTTTTGGCAGGTGTAACATACATTTAAAAATAGCAAAATTTTTGACCGGTTATAGAGGTTCCGCACTGTATTAGATATAGATAATAATACTTTAGCATTAGGTGTATACCTGCCGTCCAAATTCAAAATCCAAATGCCGAAATCCCAAATGCTGAAATCCCAAATCCCAAATCCCAAATTATAATTAGTATCTTTTGCCAAAATCCCAAATCCCAAATCCCAAATACTAGTAATTTGTGCATTTTGACGTCCCAAATCCTAAATTATTTGGGATTTGGGCAACACGTATCCCTTAAACTGTTTTGCGGGCAAATTTGTCCACATTTTATAAAAATTAATGTAAATCATTTAATAACTTCTTTAAATATTGACCAATCATTTTTGTAATTTTTATAGATAATGATTATATATTTTTATTTAAAATTTTAAAATTTAATAAAAATATCATATGTACAAAAAAAAATTAAAAATAAAATACTTTTGTTGAATTTTTTTTTAAAAAATTTTAAAAATAATTGCTACCTATATAAGTCAATTATTTACTAATTAAATATCAAAAATATTACTAAGTAACCTCAAAGTTTAGAATGAATCACATCCACCATAAAATTTTCATGCCCATTACTTTAAATTTAACTAAATAATAACTGTTTATATTTTAAAATTTCAAAAAATTATTGTATAAATTTTAAAAATTTATTATTCGGTTAATTTTAAAGTAATGGGCATGAGAATTTTGTGGTAGATGTGATTCATTCTCAACTTTGAAGTTGCTTAGTAATGTTTTTGATGTTAATTAGTAAAAACAAATTTTACAAATTTAAAAAAAAATTATCATTTATTTTGCTCTTATTTAAAGTTGAAATTCTACTTCTTAATCTCAAAACTCATAATAGTAACTTTTTTTTACCATGATTAATTCTATATTTTCTATTATTATTTCAGCCAGCTCCGATCAATTTTCAAGAAGATGTTTAAAGATAAAGAGTAAATTTTTGTAAAATCGATGCTTTATTAAAAAATAGTCAATTTTCAAACGCGAATATCATGTGACTTTTATATGATAGTTCGAAAGTTTTAAGTTTGATCACATGCTATTAATGATCAGCTATTCATGATAAAAATTTCATCACATAAACTGAAATTTCCATTAATTTTTATATGTGACATATTTAAGGAAAAATTTGCGGGCAAATTTGCCCGGAATTGTTTACAGTTTAAGGGATAATTAGGTGGAAGGGATGATAATAATACTTTAACATTAAATATAGGAAATAGTAATGATAGTAATCTTAATAATAATAATTTAGCATTAGATATTGAAAAAAAAAATAATAATATTGNCCCAAATGCTGAAATCCCAAATCCCAAATCCCAAATTATAATTAGTATCTTTTGCCAAAATCCCAAATCCCAAATCCCAAATACTAGTAATTTGTGCATTTTGACGTCCCAAATCCTAAATTATTTGGGATTTGGGCAACACGTATCCCTTAAACTGTTTTGCGGGCAAATTTGTCCACATTTTATAAAAATTAATGTAAATCATTTAATAACTTCTTTAAATATTGACCAATCATTTTTGTAATTTTTATAGATAATGATTATATATTTTTATTTAAAATTTTAAAATTTAATAAAAATATCATATGTACAAAAAAAAATTAAAAATAAAATACTTTTGTTGAATTTTTTTTTAAAAAATTTTAAAAATAATTGCTACCTATATAAGTCAATTATTTACTAATTAAATATCAAAAATATTACTAAGTAACCTCAAAGTTTAGAATGAATCACATCCACCATAAAATTTTCATGCCCATTACTTTAAATTTAACTAAATAATAACTGTTTATATTTTAAAATTTCAAAAAATTATTGTATAAATTTTAAAAATTTATTATTCGGTTAATTTTAAAGTAATGGGCATGAGAATTTTGTGGTAGATGTGATTCATTCTCAACTTTGAAGTTGCTTAGTAATGTTTTTGATGTTAATTAGTAAAAACAAATTTTACAAATTTAAAAAAAAATTATCATTTATTTTGCTCTTATTTAAAGTTGAAATTCTACTTCTTAATCTCAAAACTCATAATAGTAACTTTTTTTTACCATGATTAATTCTATATTTTCTATTATTATTTCAGCCAGCTCCGATCAATTTTCAAGAAGATGTTTAAAGATAAAGAGTAAATTTTTGTAAAATCGATGCTTTATTAAAAAATAGTCAATTTTCAAACGCGAATATCATGTGACTTTTATATGATAGTTCGAAAGTTTTAAGTTTGATCACATGCTATTAATGATCAGCTATTCATGATAAAAATTTCATCACATAAACTGAAATTTCCATTAATTTTTATATGTGACATATTTAAGGAAAAATTTGCGGGCAAATTTGCCCGGAATTGTTTACAGTTTAAGGGATAATTAGGTGGAAGGGATGATAATAATACTTTAACATTAAATATAGGAAATAGTAATGATAGTAATCTTAATAATAATAATTTAGCATTAGATATTGAAAAAAAAAATAATAATATTGATAATACTTTAGTATTAGACAGGAGAAATGAAGGTGATAATATTAATAATACTTTAGCATTAGATGGAAGGGATGAAAATGATAATAATATTGGTGATGAAGATGATAATATTGATAATACTTCATTAGATAGAAGGGGAGATGATAATATTAATAATACTTTAGATAGGAGTAGAGATAATGATGATGCATTTTTTAATGATGCTTTTCTATCAGATGGAGATGAGAATGAAGATGAAAGCATTCATTATGATCATTTAACATTAGATGAGAATGAAGATACTATAGTATTAAATAGAAAGAATTTGACATTAGATCTAGGGAGTCTGCTATCAGATAGAAATATTTCAATAGAAATGCTTTAGCAGTAGATGAAAACAATTTTGAATTAAATGAAAGTGGAAATAATAGAAATTCTATTGAAAAATCTTCAATAACTACATCTCAAATTTCAACTGTAAGAAAGTATCCTAATATATTTCCTATCTCTAATAATATTTTAAAAAAAATTAAACCTGGTAAAAGTTGGGTATGGAAATATATATAGCAAAACAAACTTACAAAAGTGAGATCTTGTTTAGTTAAAATAGATAATAGAGATGGTACATCAAATCAATGCAAAACAATTTTTAAACCTAATACATCTACTACAAATATTGCTGCACATTTACGTTCAGTGCATCGAATATATAAAAATCAAAGATGGTCAAATAAAACTACACTACCTAATACATCAACATCTACAACTTCAATATCTTCATTATCAAAATTAATATCCTCAATATAATTTTGTGTGTGACGTTCATGAACAAACCACAAAATGAATTATGTTATGCAACAGATTTATTATCAAACAACAAGTTTTAAATTATTATTGACTCTTGAAATATTTATTTAGAAAGGTATTTTTTTTTTTGAATTCCTCCAATTGTTACAATTAGAATTAACAGCTGCATCTGTAACATCATTGACAATTGATTCAATTTTTAAAAATCATATGTCAAATGTGCAACCTCTTTCTGAAAAAAAACAAACTCGAATTACTTACTATGTATTAGCTTGAATAGTTGAAGCTATGATGCCATTAGATTGCATTAATAATAAAAGGTTTCAAGATCTTTGTTATGAAATAAATCCAAGATTTCAAATTCCATGTATTAATACTATCAAAAATAAAATGATGGAATCAATATTTTATACTAAATCAACACTTAAAGAAATGTTTGAACAAACAATGGTATTTGTTTGTCTAACAACAGATTTATGGAAACATAATTATTCATCATATATTGGTGTAACAGCTCATTGGCTTACAAAAGATTTTATTATGCATTAAGCTTTAATAACAATAGAAAGCTTTGCATATCCACACACAGGAGATAAAATTGAGGATTTTTTACAAAAAATTCTTACAGAATGGAATATTTTAGATAAATTAACTGCATCCGGAATTATATAGAGGCGTTCTAGGACGCTATATATACGAAACATCTGGAAAACGCACTAGAACGGTGCATTCTAGTACGCTATATATATGAAACGTTCGAAGAACGTACTAGGACAGTACGTTCTAATATACTATATATACGAAACGTTCGGAGAACGCACTAGAACGGTGCGTTCTAGTACGCTATATATACGAAACGTTCGGAGAACGCACTAGAACGGCATATTTAATATGCTATATGAACGTAGGTGGTATTCGTAGAACGCTATAGATTGGTGTATTTTGGACGCACTAGAACATTTATATTTAATTCCTGATGTGCTGTAGCAACTGATAATGCAAGTTCAATGATAAAAGCAATAAGGCAATTAGGAACAACACATTTGTGTTGTGCTGCACATTCTATTCACCTTGCAATTTCAGATGGTTTATCAAAAAGTAAAAACTTAATTGATATAGCAAAAGCTTTAAATAATTTTTTGGTCAATCGAGATAAATATAGAGTACGATTTAGAAATATTCAAGTTAAATTAACAAATAATTAAGAAGGAGTAAATATTTTAGAACCTGTTTCTAGTGATACTGTAACTTGTTGAAATTCTACATATTTTATTCTTAAAAGACTTTTTAAACTTAGAGATGCAATTGAGAAATTATCAAAAAGTTTAATTAGAGATCCAGATAAAGAAATTCGTGCAGATGGCAACATTTTAAAAGAAAAAATATTGTCAAACTATGATTGGCAAGGATTAGAAAAACTGTCTAATCTTTTACATCCTTTTGCTCAAGCATCAATTTATATGAGTGGAAGTCATTATCCAACATTAAGTATGATGTATCCAATTATGTATCGTATTTTTAAACATCTTAATCAAATAGAAAGTAATCTTACACATATATCAGTTATTGATACACATAAACATATTCGTGAATCACTGGTAGCTAGATGAAAAGATCCTAAAATGACTGGATGGTTGGCAACAATTTTGGATCCTAGATTTAAATNGTTCAATGATAAAAGCAATAAGGCAATTAGGAACAACACATTTGTGTTGTGCTGCACATTCTATTCACCTTGCAATTTCAGATGGTTTATCAAAAAGTAAAAACTTAATTGATATAGCAAAAGCTTTAAATAATTTTTTGGTCAATCGAGATAAATATAGAGTACGATTTAGAAATATTCAAGTTAAATTAACAAATAATTAAGAAGGAGTAAATATTTTAGAACCTGTTTCTAGTGATACTGTAACTTGTTGAAATTCTACATATTTTATTCTTAAAAGACTTTTTAAACTTAGAGATGCAATTGAGAAATTATCAAAAAGTTTAATTAGAGATCCAGATAAAGAAATTCGTGCAGATGGCAACATTTTAAAAGAAAAAATATTGTCAAACTATGATTGGCAAGGATTAGAAAAACTGTCTAATCTTTTACATCCTTTTGCTCAAGCATCAATTTATATGAGTGGAAGTCATTATCCAACATTAAGTATGATGTATCCAATTATGTATCGTATTTTTAAACATCTTAATCAAATAGAAAGTAATCTTACACATATATCAGTTATTGATACACATAAACATATTCGTGAATCACTGGTAGCTAGATGAAAAGATCCTAAAATGACTGGATGGTTGGCAACAATTTTGGATCCTAGATTTAAATATTTAACAATTGCAACATCTACTATAAGAAATGCTGTAATACAAGAGTTACATTAAAAAATTATGCAATCAGAATTATTTAATAGTAATTCAGTTAAAACAATAGTTGCAACATCTAATAATATTTCTTTATTTTTTGATGATCAGGAAGATTTAAATTCTTCTATTCCTCAAATTCTAAAATATAATATTGAAGATCTCCTTTATGAAAAATACAATCCTTTAATTTGGTGGAATGAAAATCAAAAAACATTACCTCTTCTTGCTGAACAAGCACGTATTTTTTTAGGTATGCCAGCAACTTCAGTACTATCTGAAAGACTTTTTTCTGATGCAGGAAATGTTTTAACTAATAAACATAATAGATTAAGTGCTAATATAGTTCATGATTTATTATTCTTAAAAGAAAATTCAAATATTATAAATGTATATCTCGGTTTATAAAAAATTTTATTAATAATAAAAGTTTGATTTATTGATGTGCTAATTGAACTATACATGTCGTCAAAACTATTGAATTGAGTCAGACGCAATTAAAATCAAGAAAAATTGGAGTTGAGTCAAAATTTTGATTTTTACTAGTAATTAACGCAATTAGTTGAGTCAAACGCAATTAAAAATTGAAATTTTAAGAGTTGAGTCAAGGTCAAATTAGTTTTGACAACATGTATAAATTGAACACATGACTTTCACATAACTTTCGCATAATTTTTACAAGACGTGCTCATAAATTTTATTTCTATATTAAGAAATTTGGCTTTAGCCAACTAAGCCGGCTAAGTCGATTTTAAAATATAAACTTAGCCAGGCCGATTTTTTTAAACCGGCTTAGAACACTATATGAAACATCTTGAGACATCTTGAAATATTTTGGAACATTTTGGGACAAAAATAATTTTTTAAATTATAAAAAATTCTATTATAAAACTTAATTTAAGACATTAATTAAAGTTATTTAGAATTAATTTTTACATATATTTATAAAGTTTTAATATTTCTTTATAAATCCAATAAGGGTAGGGATAGTAGAACATGGGACATTGGAACAGTAAAAAAACCTGGGTATATACAAAATGTACAATACTGCTATCTGGTATCCGATAGGTGTAGGTTTTATAAATTTTCAACCAGCATTAATAAAAAATTGTTTTATATTATATCAAATTAATTTAAAATAAAAGTAAAAACTTATAAACTTATAATTAGGAAACGGAAACTGTTGTAAGTCCGGAGCAATATTAATGTATTATACTATGAATTACAATAGGTTAAGTTATTTAAAATTTGATTAATTTTTATTTTATTATACTATAAATAAAATTTAAAATAATAAATAATTGACTTATTATTTGTCATGTGTTCTTTATCTTACAATCGTTATCATAAAATCAGACAGACACCTATCTGAAGTTACATTTTTGATATGTTTTCTTTATTTTATTAATGTGTTCATCAATATCAGAACTTTTAAAGCATCAAAAACAGAACTTTAGTATTATCCTACGTGTCTATTAAGTATCCTACGCTATGCTCCGGACAATTATTAAATTATAATTTTTTATATTGTATAAAAAAATTTCAATAATTTCTAATTTTTATAATTTTCTCATTAAATTCTCTTTACTTATATGGATATAAAATCATATTATAATTTTTTATTTTTCATATTATATTATATAAAATAATTTCACTAATTTATAATCAAAATTTAATAATATATAATTCATCAAATTTTTAATCAATAAATAAAATTTTATTATAATATACAATATTATATAAAGAAATTTCAATAACATATGATTTAGTTTTTATGATTGACTTATTGAATTCTTTTTATTTATATAGATATTTTAGTAGTTATTTTATCTATCTCTATTAAGGATAATAAATATAATACAAATTGAATCAAGAATTTAATCAATTAAGCTCAGAATTTAATTACAACGTAATCTGATACAATGGTTAAATTCTAATACAAAAGTTAAATAATAGTGCAATTCTGATTATATGTGTTACCCAAATTCCAAATCATTTGAAATTTGGAATGTTAAAATGTACAAATTACTAGTATTTGGAATTTGATTTGAGATTTTGACAAAAGATACTAATTATAATTTGAGATTTAATATTTGAAATTTGTGCATTTGAAATTTTGGCATTTGAATTTGGATGACAGAATAATTCTAATTGGTTGGTACAATTATAAAATTTATTAAATAATTATTTTTAAATTTTTAAAAATAATTAATTTTATTTTTAATTTTATATTAATTTTATATAACTAAGAGTGATTTTTTACTATGATATTTCTATGACAAATTGAAAGCTCTAATTCTTAGCTACAAGATAATATATATTTTATTTTTATATTATTAAAATTATATATGTTGTTAAAACTAATTTAATCTTGACTATATATGTTTTCAAAATTAATTTTAAATTTTTGAGGTATTTCGTCTTTTTGAAATTTATATAGAATTTATTCTATATATAGAAGTAAAAAAAATATTCAGTTATATATATCTTTAATTAAGGAATTTATCTGAATAATTAAAAAATTACAAGTTTTAAGTAAAATAATTTCATTTTCTATGAAAAACTATTTCAACTTTTTTTCCTAAAATTGATTTTAGATTTTTAAAGTATTTCATCTTTTTGATATTTATGCAAAATCTATTCTATATATGAAAATAAAAAAGTACCCAGTTATATATATCTTTAATTAAGGAATTTATTTAAATGATCAAAAAATTTCAAGTTTTAAGTAAAATAATTTCGTCTTCTATAAAAAACTATTTCAACTTTTTTCTCCAAAATTACAATTTCAGGGTTCCAAAATAATTTAACGTGCAAATTATACATGTCGTCAAAAGTAAAAAGCCATTGACTCAACTACTGAAATTTAGTTGCGTCTATGTAATTGCGTCAAAATAATTGCGTCAATTGCGTCAATTGCGTCAATTTTTCATATGACTCAATTCCAAATTTTTAAATTTTAATTGCGTCTGACTCAATTCAATAGTTTTGACGACATGTATAGTNATTTCATTTTCTATGAAAAACTATTTCAACTTTTTTTCCTAAAATTGATTTTAGATTTTTAAAGTATTTCATCTTTTTGATATTTATGCAAAATCTATTCTATATATGAAAATAAAAAAGTACCCAGTTATATATATCTTTAATTAAGGAATTTATTTAAATGATCAAAAAATTTCAAGTTTTAAGTAAAATAATTTCGTCTTCTATAAAAAACTATTTCAACTTTTTTCTCCAAAATTACAATTTCAGGGTTCCAAAATAATTTAACGTGCAAATTATACATGTCGTCAAAAGTAAAAAGCCATTGACTCAACTACTGAAATTTAGTTGCGTCTATGTAATTGCGTCAAAATAATTGCGTCAATTGCGTCAATTGCGTCAATTTTTCATATGACTCAATTCCAAATTTTTAAATTTTAATTGCGTCTGACTCAATTCAATAGTTTTGACGACATGTATAGTGCAAATATAGTCTTGACTCAACTAGTGTTAGGAATCGGGTCTATATTTAAACTCGAATAATTGTCACGAATAATTGACGAATAATCACGAATAATTGTCAATTATTCACAATTATTTGATAATTATTCAATGATTATTTAGCGATTATTTGCGATTATTTAGTGATTATTTGACAATTATTTGGCGATTATTCGATGATTATTCACGATTATTCGTGATTATTTGCAATTATTCAATGATTATTCAGCGATTATTCAAAAATTTTACACGATTTTTTGCAGATATTTTTTTTTTAAAACTTGAATAACTTTGCAAATATCGATATTACAAGGACAAAACATATATCATTTTGTAGCCAAAAACAAGATCGTTTTTTCTGTCTTAGAAATATCTTAATAGAAAATTACTCTGTATTTCAATAATCGTGAGTGAAGTCAAAAAAACAGAAAAAAATAAGTGAAAATCTGCGAAAATTTTTACAGGTCATCAATAAATTTTTTTAAACGTAAGCCTTCGAAGTCCTTCACTCCAATAACCTTCGAATACCTCCAACATAAATGTAATATTTACAAAGGTTATTGGTGCTGAAAACCTTTATTTTTATTAATAAAACGTAATATTGTGGAGGTTATTAATATCATCAGTAAATTTTTTTAAACATAAGCCTTTGAAGTCTTTCATTCCAATAACCTTCGAATACCTCCAACATAAACATAATATTTACGAAGGTTATTGGTATCGAAAACCTTCATTTTTATTAATAAAACGTAATACTTCAGAGGTTATTGATATCGATAACCTTCAATAACCTTCACTTTATTATAATAAACGTAATATTTGCGAAAGTTATTGGTCCGATAACCTTCAATAACCTTTGAAAACAAAATTATTACAATAACCTCTGACATAAAAAATTTCCTGATGATTGATAACCTTCAATAACCTTCACTTTATCATAATAAACATAATATTTGCGAAGGTTATTGGTCCAATAACCTTCAATAACCTTTGAAAACGAAATTATTACAATAACCTCCGATATAAAAAATTTCCTGATGGTGGTGAAAATTTGTGCAAATTTTCGTCTCTAAAAATTTTTTAATGCTAATACCATCAAAATTACTATTAAGTAAATATAAAATATATAAGTAAATGTTTGTTTCTTTTAAATAAAATATTTATTTAACACTTAATTTTGATATTAATTAATAAATAACAAAGTTTATAAAATTTCAATATTTAAATTGATTTATTAATATAATTAATATTAAATGGTTCAATATTAAATCAAAATTAACATTTAGAATTGGTAAATTAATATTAGAAATTATAAAAGTTATATTAAAAATTAAAAATTATTAAGGAAACATTTCTAAATATGTATTATTTTATTTAATAAAAAGAATTTGATTGACTAAATGTGAATTTAACCTATTTTTACGAATTCCAGTATCTGAAAATAATCTTTCAGAAGGTACAGATGTTGCAGGAATTGATAAATATTTTTGTGCTAATTTTGATAAATTGGGATATGAATTACAATTNTCACTTTATCATAATAAACATAATATTTGCGAAGGTTATTGGTCCAATAACCTTCAATAACCTTTGAAAACGAAATTATTACAATAACCTCCGATATAAAAAATTTCCTGATGGTGGTGAAAATTTGTGCAAATTTTCGTCTCTAAAAATTTTTTAATGCTAATACCATCAAAATTACTATTAAGTAAATATAAAATATATAAGTAAATGTTTGTTTCTTTTAAATAAAATATTTATTTAACACTTAATTTTGATATTAATTAATAAATAACAAAGTTTATAAAATTTCAATATTTAAATTGATTTATTAATATAATTAATATTAAATGGTTCAATATTAAATCAAAATTAACATTTAGAATTGGTAAATTAATATTAGAAATTATAAAAGTTATATTAAAAATTAAAAATTATTAAGGAAACATTTCTAAATATGTATTATTTTATTTAATAAAAAGAATTTGATTGACTAAATGTGAATTTAACCTATTTTTACGAATTCCAGTATCTGAAAATAATCTTTCAGAAGGTACAGATGTTGCAGGAATTGATAAATATTTTTGTGCTAATTTTGATAAATTGGGATATGAATTACAATTAGCCTTTTACCAAATTAAAGGATCACTTTTTTCATTTATTAATAACTCTTTTATTTGTAAATATTGGTTAATTTCATTTGAATTAGTTCTAAATCCTTGATTGGAAGTTGAAGAAAAATGAGAAAAAAAAGATGATATTAAAGATGTTAAATCTACTTCTAATGAATTTTGAATTTTATCAGATGACAAATTTACAATTTCTTCAATTTCTTTTTTAATTTTGTTATGTATAATATCACGTGTATTCTAAATAATAAATTAGATAAAAAGTTAAATATTATATAAATTTATACTTGCCACCCAAATTCAAAATCCAAATGCTGAAATCCCAAATGCCAAAATTCCAAATTTTGCCAAAATCCCAAATCCCAAATCCCAAATATTAGTAATTTGTGCATTTTGGCGTCCCAAATCTCAAATTATTTGGGATTTGGGCAACACGTATATATAAATTATTTAATTAAAAAGATATATACTTACTTGTAAATAAAAAGTTAAATTTTTAAATCTAGGATCTAAAAATGATACAGTTATTCTATAATTATTTGGAATACTTCATCTTTTTTCAAGATCATCTAAAATAGTATTACAAATGTTTGAAATTGTAATATTTGTAATAATAGTATTATTTGATTTTATATTTTTTAAATTACATATAACTTCATCAACTATAGGAGTAGTAAAAGTTAATGTTATATATTTTTCTCCTCCTAATAATCTTGTTGCTTATTCAGCAGAAATTAATAATTTTGTCAAATTTTGAATAGTTTTCCATTCTGCTGAAGTGAGTAAAAGTTGATTCATAATATTAAAATCATGAATATCATTTGATAAATGACTATTTTCTAAATTATTGACTAATCATTTAATTGGATTTTTTAATTCATAAAGTTGAACTAAAGCATTATAAAATGAATTTCACCTTATATCTATAGGTTTGATAGTTTCAACTGTTTCATTTTTTTGAATTTGATTACACATAACTTATGCACGTCTTAAATTATTTTTAAATTTTTAAAAATAATTAATTTTAACTTTAATTTCAAATCAATTTTATATAACTAGGAGCAATTTTCAACTATGATATTCCTATGACAGATCGAAAGATCTGGTTCTTAACTACAAAATGATATATATTTCATTTCTGTAACATTAAAAATTTTTTTTTTTTTTTGAATGACTAGCTGGGTTAACATCTTTATTAAGTTTGTTTTTACATACAAGTATATAATTACATTTTAAATAAAAGCTAATTAAAAACACTATAAAAATATTTTACCATTCAAACCTGAGCTACGAAATAGTAATCCTATTCTGAAGAGGCAAACACCCCACATTCGTTAATTAAAAACATGGTCACTGATCGTGACCGAAAAAAAAACTACCAACACCCCTATACACTCCTTTACGAACAATATCATACCCACCAATTTATACTACTACTCTCCGACACCACCTTAGAGAACAACTTTTCACCCTTTATACTTTATACATTACTCTCCCAGTGTTAACACGGTACTCAGCGGACCTTCTGGCTACGGCGAATTGCACGGTGGATCAGTCCAAGACGAGCTTATATTGGTAATTTACTTTGCGAACCTAAGTTCTCCCACTTGATGTTTCGCACCCCGAAAGCTACATTTCCTCGATCAAACCCCTGCAGATTGTAAGTTAAAGTACCCAATAATTTTATTAACATCCACATCCCCTGTCGACTCCTGTGTACCCCACGTATTCTCCCCAAATCAACTCGTCGATCGTCGTCCAAATTCCACGTGCTCATCCATATGATTTTTTCATCATGCACCAAATGATTGTCATGATTGACAATCAGGGTCAAACCGAAATTTGACAAATCTCCCAAAAAAAGTTATTGCCATGAAAAAAGGAAAATTTGTGGCGCAGAACCTCTTCTTATCCAAAGAAAATAAACAGCGCTAGTTGACTTCTTCGTTTCCCACGTTCGTATAAGCGATACTTCCACCAACCGTTCTTTCATTACTTTATATACCTTTGTATTGGTACGAAAGGAGTAAAAATATTCTTTTAATACACTCCCAGAAAGAAAGCAAAGAAACCGGTTACGTTTTTTATCGAAGAACCTAGAACCAAACACCAGAAATAATATCGCAAGCTCCTATAAGAACATTCGGTTCAGCCCTTTTAGTCTTATCCGGTATGACCGTTAACCTCCAACTAAAGTCGAACTTATAGAAACCTGTTCCGTTATTTACTGCGCATTTTGAGTATCCGTCGAGAGAAGAGAAAGAGTTTTTTTTTTGTAACATTAAAATTTTTTTTTTTTTTTTTTTTTTTT
>PQFF01000479.1:247304-257909 GCA_003547095.1 Diversispora epigaea | reverse complement strand
GCTCATGGGTTTTTGCTTATAGTTGTTTATGTTTTTTTATATTTTGATCATCTTTTTGAATTTTATGGGGTGATCTCTACGAATATTGACAAATAAAAATGAACAAAAATCAGATGATGATATAGTACAAATGATATTTGGGGTATCTTTTTGAGGTCAAAATCTGTAAATTAGCGGATATGTTCACTCCGATAACCTTCGAATACCTCCAACATAGACGTAATATTTACGAAGGTTATTGGTACTGAAAACCTTCATTTTTATTAATAAAATGTAATACTCTGGAGGTTATTAATATCAATAACCTTCAATAACCTTCACTTTATCATAATAAATGTAATATTTGCGAAGGTTATTGGTCCGATAACCTTCAATAATCTTTGAAAACGAAATTATTACAATAACCTCCGATATAAAAAATTTCCTGATGTACTTTTCCATTTATCCATCCATTCACCATTCATCACCATGAATTTCTGAAATTCAACTTTGAAAGAAAAGACCGATTAAAAGAAGAAATAAATAAAAAAGTTAAAAAAAAATAAATAAAAAATAAAATTAAATAAAATTAAAGATTATAAAAAAATTTTCTTGGATTTAAGGTAATTTTTCGAAATAATTAGATTTTTTGTCACTAAGGAAAGTCAAAATTCCACAATTTAATTATTTTTAAATTATTAAGTAGAGTTATAAAGCAAATAAAATTCTTTAATTTTGGTCTAAGATATATATGGCTACGATTAATGATTAAAAAGTGCGACAATGGTAAAAAATGAAAAAAAAATTTTGAAACGTGTTACAAAAAATTTGATTTTCATTTAGCCTATTAAAATTGGAAATTATTAATAATAAAAAAATAAAAATAATTACAATGCATATTTCACATGATAAGCTATTCGTGAATAAAATTTTTTTAACAAAAATAAACTTAAATAAGAATCATATCTATGACATAAAATTTCCAATTTTAGCAGGCAGATTTGCCTGCAATTCCCTACAGATTAAGGGATAGGGCTTTGGTTATACATGTTCCCAAAATTGATTTTGGATTTTTGAGGTATTTCGACTTTTTGAGATTTATGCAGAATCTATTCTATATATAGAAGTAAAAAAAATACCCAGTTATGTGTATTTTCAGTCAAAGAATAAATCTGGATGGTCAAAAAATTTCGGGTTTTAAGTAAAATAATTTCGTCTTCTATGAAAAACTATTTTGACTTTTTTCCCCGAAATTGCAATTTCGGGGCCCCAAAATAATTTTGCGTGCAAGTATAGCTTTGGTATCACTGTAGCGCTCCAATTCTATAGGAACACATTGAGTTTTTTATAGAAGATTGTCAACAAAGCCAACATAGTAAAATTATATCTGGAACTCTTTATTGATGATTGATGAAGTTAAAAAAAGTTATGCGTGAAAAAATAAAGTCTTTTTATTGCTCAAAAATGGTATATCTCAAATTGGAAGGTTTAAAAATCTCAGATGCATTACTCAGTGCAATTTTACATTTATGTCCGAATATATGTTTTTTTATTCTTGATCAATGTTATGGTTATAGTAATATAATGATAATAGAAATTGCAAGATGTTGTTCAAAATTACTACATCTGAGTCTTAATGCATGTAAAGCTATTACTGATAGATGCATTAGTGAAATAGCGCAATCTTGTTTAAATTTAAAATACATAAATCTCGCTTTTTCATATAGTAATTGTAATATTTCTGACGTATCTATGATTGAAATAGCATGATCTTGTTTCAATCTAATATATTTAAACCTTAATAGACAACAGAATATTAGTGTCATATCTATTTGTGAAATTGTACATTCATGTGTAAAACTTCAACACCTGAATTTATCTTTCAATGAAATAATTACGGATAAAGCCATATGTGCAATTGCAACTGACTGCCCAGATATGTAAAGTTATTTTCTCAAAAGATATGATCAGATTACCAACAAATCAATGAGAAAAATTATACAATCGAATCTAAACTTGCAAAATATCATTTTCCTTTTTTCTTATAAAATTACAGATAATGCTACCCGCTTCTCAAACTGTTTAGTGATTTCTCACATTAAGGAGCCAAAAGTTTTTTCATTGTATTCAAGCAATTGTATAGATAAATTATCTAACTCTTTTTTAACTTGAGAATTGATCGCCTCCTCACATGTAAAGCAAGAGCACTTATGTGTCCGATTACAGGTCGGGACAGTATCTTGGGTTTGAGTTTCCTGATTAGTCATGATTATACTATATGATAAATTTTCAAGTGGTATTGGAGTTCGACGCTGACGTTCTTTTTTCCTATTATAAACTATAATTTCATGTTGCAAAAAATCTTCAATATTTGGGTCTATACCACATGCTTCTAATTTTGTCAATGAATTACGCTTTCTTGTAATTAGACATTTCCACGATTCTTCAACTAAGGAAGGCGGTAACTGCTTTATTAAATCTGTATATGCTCGATTGAATTTCATTTGATACACCGAGTCAAAAATTCTGTCGAATTCTATAAAATCCTGAAAAGTTTGTAGCTTAAAACAAAAAAAATAGTATGAAATCTGTTATATGTATATTAATTATCAAAAGCAGTCGTGAAGTGCCTATATATTAAATGATAATTTGACCAGGACTTTCGAGTCCTTTATTTATTGTTAAACTATAATTTGATCCAATACATGCTATATGTTTAGAATTACATAAATTTAACAAAAAAATATTACCAACTTTCTTAAAGAAAAGATAACAAAATAAATAGATATATATAAATAAGTTACAGTACACATTAGCGTGAGCAAGCCTTCAGCTAATAAATAAATAAATTAATCGAAAAAATGTGTATTATGTTTCAAGTTCTAAAAGCCGCTTTCAAAATCTAACTCACAATTGGTCTTTCTTACAACCTGTCCAACTATACAGAATATAATATTCTTCATATTTTCTAGCATAAATGTCAAGAGGAATATTAGAATTACATTGTTTATAAAGTTCGATCCATTTAGTATGCCATTGATTAAATTGTTTTTGAGTTTGAGAATTTTTTACTTTACGTCGAGTTTATACATGTTCCCAAAATTGATTTTGGATTTTTGAGGTATTTCGACTTTTTGAGATTTATGCAGAATCTATTCTATATATGGAAGTAAAAAAAGTACCCAGTTGTGTGTATCTTTAATCAAAGAATAAATCTAGGTGGTCAAAAAATTTCAGATTTTAAGTAAAATAATTTCGTCTTCTATGAAAAACTATTTCGACTTTTTCCCCCAAAATACCAATTTCGGGGCCCCAAAATGATTTTGCGTACAAGTATAGTCGAGTTAAACCTAGAAATTTCTTATCATCTGGAGTATTATCATTTGATAAACTGTTCCAGGCAAGTCGTGCATCTGACGGTTCTCTTTCTCTAAAATTNTTACCAACTTTCTTAAAGAAAAGATAACAAAATAAATAGATATATATAAATAAGTTACAGTACACATTAGCGTGAGCAAGCCTTCAGCTAATAAATAAATAAATTAATCGAAAAAATGTGTATTATGTTTCAAGTTCTAAAAGCCGCTTTCAAAATCTAACTCACAATTGGTCTTTCTTACAACCTGTCCAACTATACAGAATATAATATTCTTCATATTTTCTAGCATAAATGTCAAGAGGAATATTAGAATTACATTGTTTATAAAGTTCGATCCATTTAGTATGCCATTGATTAAATTGTTTTTGAGTTTGAGAATTTTTTACTTTACGTCGAGTTTATACATGTTCCCAAAATTGATTTTGGATTTTTGAGGTATTTCGACTTTTTGAGATTTATGCAGAATCTATTCTATATATGGAAGTAAAAAAAGTACCCAGTTGTGTGTATCTTTAATCAAAGAATAAATCTAGGTGGTCAAAAAATTTCAGATTTTAAGTAAAATAATTTCGTCTTCTATGAAAAACTATTTCGACTTTTTCCCCCAAAATACCAATTTCGGGGCCCCAAAATGATTTTGCGTACAAGTATAGTCGAGTTAAACCTAGAAATTTCTTATCATCTGGAGTATTATCATTTGATAAACTGTTCCAGGCAAGTCGTGCATCTGACGGTTCTCTTTCTCTAAAATTTCTCCAAAGTCTTTGTATAACCCTTGCACACCCAAACTCAGTTCGTGGTCTTGAATATCCATAATCGATTTGTGGTCTTGAGCATTCATAATCATAATGATCTTTCATTAAATCGAATTGACTTGCTTTTGGACCTAAATTAACATTGACATGCATAAGTTTCATACAACGAAAACATATTGCAGTACCATCTTCATATGGTTTACCTCTGCTGTAATTATATTTATCAAAATTCGCTCTTTGAATATATGAAGCAGAGACATAGCTCGTGGTATGTAGATCTTGTTCCTCCTGGACCTATTAAATCTTGAAGAGCGATCTTAACACGACAAGCCCACTGAATGGATGTTTCTCATAAAGTTTCATATTAAAAAAAAACGGATAATTATTAATAATAATTAATTTTCAATGAAAAAATTATCCTTAAATGATGCTTGTACAATTGCTGAAACATGGGGTGGTTTGTGTCTCTCTACAGAATATAAAAACAACAAAACTCCACTTCTTTGGCATTGTAATAAAGGGCATGAATGGTATGCAAAATTTGATCATATAAAATCTTGGTGAGCCTCTTAGCCTTAAAGAAGCAAAATTAATCGCACATAGCTGAAATGGACAATGTCTTTCCGAAAAATTTGAGAAATCCAATAAACCACTATTGTGGAAATATTCCAGAGGACATGAATGGCTCGCTTCTCTTTACAGTATAAAAAATGATTCTACATGGTGCCCACAATGTGCTTACAACTACCGATTGACGCTTGAGCATGCTAGACAAATTGTAATCAAACGGAATGGTGTATGTTTATCTGAAAACTATATTAATTGTAAGCTTCCATTAAAATGGTGTTGTTCTAAAGGTCATTTGTGGTCTGCGCCCCTTGACAGAATAAAAAATAGTACCCACAATGTGCAAATGAAAGTTGTTTAACTCTTAAAGACGCACAACAGCTTGCTCGTGGTAAAAATGGAGAATGTCTTTCTGAAATATTTATAAACAGTCGTTTACCTATGTTGTGGCGTTGTGTTAACGGGCATTTATGGTCTGCTCCCTTTCAGAGTCTAAAAATTGTGGTAGCTGGTGTCCTTTCTGTAGAGGTCGCAATAAAACAATTAAAGATATGCATGCTTTTGCAGAAAGAAAAGGTGGAAAATGTTTATCAGAAAAATACTATAATTCTTATACAAAACTCCTTTGGTGTAGAAAATCACTAATGGGAGGCTACTCCTAATTGTATTTTAAGAGGCACGTGGTGTCCATTTTGTTCAAAATTTAAACGTGAAGATCTTTGTCGTGAAATTATATCAAAATATCTTGGACCGCCATCTAAGATACGTCGACCTAATTTTCTTAAAACATCAGAACACCCAATGGGATTAGAATTAGATATTTATTACCCAGAATATGGTCTAGCTATAGAAATCCAAGGGGTGCAACATGAAAAATATATTGGATTCTATCATAGAGGAAATCCCAATAATTTTATCAAACAGCAAAAACGGGACCAACTCAAGAATGAATTGTGCAAAGAAAACTGGATTGTTTTAAAGTATGTCTGGTATTATGAAGACCCATATGTAGTTATTCTAGAGCATCTTCGAGAATTGAGTCTTATTTAATAAATTATAACTTTAAATGTTCTTATCTCCCACGATTATCTGTGTAATTCTATCATTAATTTTACTAATTGAAAAATTAACTACAATCGCGATTCGTAATTATGCAAACAAAAAAAATATATGGGCAAATATATATTTATTATTATATTTTTGCAATTCGTATAACTATTACATAATCAATATCATCTTGGATGAATAATTTACATATTATTTGTTAATCTTTATCCACTGTAATCAGCATACACGACTTTCAAAAATAGTCTACTTTTTATTATGATATAGAATAAATTCCATAAAACTAAAATATATCATAAAGTGAGGGACTTATCCCGTGATACTAGTGATATTTTTATTATGACGTCTCGTCTCTGATGTTTTTACTGGCTTTTGCCTTTTTTGCCTTGGGTTGCCCTTCACTTTGTAAACTCTCTGTCGGCTTCTGTATCTCTTCCAATAACCAGGCAATATGTCCGAGAACCCTTCCAACCTTACTCTCCATATCCTCACTGTTATAATCAACAATTATTGAATTTGATAATTTAAATTTTGGTCTCTCTTGATNACTGGATTGTTTTAAAGTATGTCTGGTATTATGAAGACCCATATGTAGTTATTCTAGAGCATCTTCGAGAATTGAGTCTTATTTAATAAATTATAACTTTAAATGTTCTTATCTCCCACGATTATCTGTGTAATTCTATCATTAATTTTACTAATTGAAAAATTAACTACAATCGCGATTCGTAATTATGCAAACAAAAAAAATATATGGGCAAATATATATTTATTATTATATTTTTGCAATTCGTATAACTATTACATAATCAATATCATCTTGGATGAATAATTTACATATTATTTGTTAATCTTTATCCACTGTAATCAGCATACACGACTTTCAAAAATAGTCTACTTTTTATTATGATATAGAATAAATTCCATAAAACTAAAATATATCATAAAGTGAGGGACTTATCCCGTGATACTAGTGATATTTTTATTATGACGTCTCGTCTCTGATGTTTTTACTGGCTTTTGCCTTTTTTGCCTTGGGTTGCCCTTCACTTTGTAAACTCTCTGTCGGCTTCTGTATCTCTTCCAATAACCAGGCAATATGTCCGAGAACCCTTCCAACCTTACTCTCCATATCCTCACTGTTATAATCAACAATTATTGAATTTGATAATTTAAATTTTGGTCTCTCTTGATTATCGTAAGAACATTCCAAAAAATACCACTTTTCCGCATCTGTGACAATTCCGATAACCTTATCCCTAAACAGATTCTCTTCTTCCATCTCGCTAGCCTTACGCTTGCGATTTGATAAAGCCGATTCAATTTGAACAGCATTTTGAGCAACACCCTTATCAAAATCTTCGTGTTTAACTTCTGTTACACCAACAATTTTTAAAGTTTGAAGCAATTCTATTGCGAAATCAACTGGTCCGCACCCATTAGGTCCTGTGATATTGAATTGTGGTTTTACTTTAAACTTTTCTTCGTATTGTCTTGCACCAGCAACAAGATATGAATGCACATATAATGATCTTGACACTTCATTTAAATTAACTGGAGTGATCCCAAGTTTAAAATTTAGAACGTTCATAAGTGTTTTAAATACTGTCTGTGAAGATTCATCTTTCAGATCTTTGTACCCACACGTAAAATGTGGGAATATATCTAATGATGCATTTCCATTTTCATCAATAAGACCATAGAGCCAGCACACATCTGGGAGTTCCCAATCAGAGAAGCGCTTTGAGGGAGTTCCTATGATTACAGTGAATTTGAAGTTGTGTTTTGAAATAAATTGCCGAAGCATTTCACAAAATGCTTGATCATTTCGGGGCGAGTATTTTTCATTGCTTCCATTGCTTCCATTGCTATACACGAAGTCAAGTACCGCACAATTATTTTCTAGTGCTGGTGTCTTTTCAATGTCATATATAACTTTCTTTAGACCTTCAAGGGTCGCATGATCAACATTTACGGTCCACTTGAACCCCTTCGTCCGTTTCGGGCTAACAACGACGTCAAACTCTGCATAGTAACGATGGGTTAATAAAAAGCTCACTAGAAATTCAACAAATTTATACGTACCATGTGTCGATTTGTTGAACAGTTCCTTTAACGAGGTGATTTCGTTGAGCAATTCTTGTTCACGATTTGGTGTGATAGTTGACGCTGGTTTCTCAACTATGACATAAATATGCAAATGAGAAATCAAAGCCAGTCAAGGTAAAATGGATAAAAACTAAACAATGTAATTTCACTCACTAGGCAGACTCTCAACAATGATATGTATAAATTTTTTAGCGGGTTGTCCACTAAAATAATCTTGCACGTCATTCGGTGCCAATAGCTTTTCCCCCTCCAATTTTTGTTCGATCACAGCAGGTTCTTTTTCAACAAGTACTGTTAACTTCTCGTTGGATTTGAGGAGGGAGACATTAACCTTCCACAGTTTAAGTTGATTAGCAGGAAGGTGGTCAAAATTAGGCTTTTGTTTGTCCTTTATAAGTTCTTTGAGCGCACTAACAGTTCTCGTTTTATCGATTTCAACCTCAAAACAATTCTCATACGGGTTATCTTTCTTGACTAAGCAATTTAATGTAATAGTATCCATATTGTGAGGGATATCAGAAATACTGATTCCCGATTTATATCAAACATGTGTTAAAAGGGCGTGAACTAAGGTAGATAAAAGAAATTGAAAAATTTTTTATCCTATTGAAAAAATGTTATCCGAAATTACTGTATACTAGGAAACAGGAACTGTTGTGAGTCCGGAGCAATGATAATTTTATATTAAAAAATCATAATTAGATTTTTGCAATTTTTATCATATGACGAAAATCACATGAAATCAGTTTTTTAGCCAATAGAATCGATTTACATAGTGAACTTAGTGACAAGAAAACGTGACGAATCACGTGGGATCAATTTTCACTAATCCTATAAGTATAATGCAAAAGTTTCATTTTTGATAGATCAGGGGTTATTTTTTTGATATATTAAATTTTCATGTGACAAAATAGTTATCTTTTTGATGCATCTATAAATAAACAATTATAGGCATATCAAAAAAATAACTATTTTTTTCACGCGTATCTTGATATATCAAAAAAATAACTATAAGTCTATCAAAAATGAACCTTTTGCCCTCTGGACAATAAACGTAGAACAATGCCACGGACTTTTAAGATCATTCACATGATNTTTTTATCCTATTGAAAAAATGTTATCCGAAATTACTGTATACTAGGAAACAGGAACTGTTGTGAGTCCGGAGCAATGATAATTTTATATTAAAAAATCATAATTAGATTTTTGCAATTTTTATCATATGACGAAAATCACATGAAATCAGTTTTTTAGCCAATAGAATCGATTTACATAGTGAACTTAGTGACAAGAAAACGTGACGAATCACGTGGGATCAATTTTCACTAATCCTATAAGTATAATGCAAAAGTTTCATTTTTGATAGATCAGGGGTTATTTTTTTGATATATTAAATTTTCATGTGACAAAATAGTTATCTTTTTGATGCATCTATAAATAAACAATTATAGGCATATCAAAAAAATAACTATTTTTTTCACGCGTATCTTGATATATCAAAAAAATAACTATAAGTCTATCAAAAATGAACCTTTTGCCCTCTGGACAATAAACGTAGAACAATGCCACGGACTTTTAAGATCATTCACATGATACTTTGTTTTTTAATTAGTGTTTTTTATTTGAACATCATTTTCGAGCAGAAATAAATTTTGTAATAAAAAAATAATATTTCCTTCGATTTAATTTACTTATACATACATGAAAAATTGAGATCAGTTACATTACACTAGTAATCCGACCCATCTAAAAAAATTCAATCCGGGTCACCTGATAGTTTGACTATAGACCATCCGGGTAGAAATCAAATTAGTTTAAAAAAGTCACCCACCCGGGTAATCTAAATAATATCCGGGTAGCAAATATTAAAAAAAATATATATATATATATATAACCATAATTGATATAAATCAATTTTATTTTATTTTATTATTCAATTTTTTGTATTTTACATTACTTATGTCCAAATTTTGCAATACAAACTATTTCGTTTAATAAACATTAATTTGCTTACTACTCCAGTTGACAACCAATTCCTTTTAGAGGTAATTTGATTTCCTGCATCAGAAAAAAGTCGTTCACTTGGAACTGAAGTAGCTGGAATTGACAAGTATTTACGGGCTATTCTACTTAAAATAGAAAAAATATGTTGATTTGTATGCCACCAGCCATAAATATCAGCTGATTCGGGTAAAACTGTTTCATTTAAATATTTGTCAATTTCATTTGTATTACTTTGATTACTATCACTGTTATTATTACTAGTATTAAATATCTTTTTCATAAAACGAGGAGTTGCAGTTTCTTCATAATATGTTTCTGACTCATCAGCTACAACTGTATCTTGCCAAACTTTAAATTCAGTACGTAGTTTATTAATTGTTTCTTTTCGTATTTCATCAGGCTATGCATTCATTAATTTTAATCGTGGGTCTAATAAGGTGGCCATTAATTTAATATCTTCTGAATCTTGCCAGTAATGCCATAAAGAATTATAAATAACCCCTCGAAGCCTTGAGATTATTGTTGCAGGTAAGGACGATCTTTCCATATAACCATCTTCATCACTAAGATCTTCATCAAAATCTTTATCTAAAATTTTGAAACGAAATTAAATATTAAATTATTAATGCCTACAACAGGTTAACGATGT
Organism: Diversispora epigaea; assembly: GCA_003547095.1. Classification (NCBI taxonomy): domain Eukaryota; kingdom Fungi; phylum Glomeromycota; class Glomeromycetes; order Diversisporales; family Diversisporaceae; genus Diversispora; species Diversispora epigaea. The sequence continues at coordinate 247,402 of PQFF01000479.1, read as the reverse complement.
GCAATATTTTATAAAATTAATGATTATTACTTACCAAAATCAATAAATTCATCAGATTCATTTATAGTATAATCAGCATATTCAAACTTTAATACTTC
>PQFF01000479.1:216668-243863 GCA_003547095.1 Diversispora epigaea | reverse complement strand
AAAAATATGTTGATTTGTATGCCACCAGCCATAAATATCAGCTGATTCGGGTAAAACTGTTTCATTTAAATATTTGTCAATTTCATTTGTATTACTTTGATTACTATCACTGTTATTATTACTAGTATTAAATATCTTTTTCATAAAACGAGGAGTTGCAGTTTCTTCATAATATGTTTCTGACTCATCAGCTACAACTGTATCTTGCCAAACTTTAAATTCAGTACGTAGTTTATTAATTGTTTCTTTTCGTATTTCATCAGGCTATGCATTCATTAATTTTAATCGTGGGTCTAATAAGGTGGCCATTAATTTAATATCTTCTGAATCTTGCCAGTAATGCCATAAAGAATTATAAATAACCCCTCGAAGCCTTGAGATTATTGTTGCAGGTAAGGACGATCTTTCCATATAACCATCTTCATCACTAAGATCTTCATCAAAATCTTTATCTAAAATTTTGAAACGAAATTAAATATTAAATTATTAATGCCTACAACAGGTTAACGATGTGCAATATTTTATAAAATTAATGATTATTACTTACCAAAATCAATAAATTCATCAGATTCATTTATAGTATAATCAGCATATTCAAACTTTAATACTTCAATACTCGGATTAAAAACTGAAAGAGTGGTATATTGAATACCACTAAAATAAGTTGTTAGCTCATCAAACAGCTTAAATATTTCTACCAATTCCTTTAATAATTTCCATTCATAATCTTTAAGCATAAGGCGATTTAATTGAGTAGAATCTTCTTTAGCACCATTTTCTTTTTGTAGAGGTAAAGTTACAGAAAGCCACTCAATTGCTGAACGCAATTTTAAGAGCCTTTGCCAAGATTGGTAAGAGGAATTCCAACGGGTTCTTGTATCTGTAATTGTGCGTAAAATAATTATTTCTTTTTTATAGGTTTCCATCTCATCAGTTTCTTCTTCCTCAGATAAGTTTTCGGATATATTTTCAAAATTATGAATTTGAATAGGTTTTATACTAGTCATGTTACAGTTTGCTAAATCAATTTGTGCCTGGTCAAGACGTTGACACTGCTTTGAAGATCGAAAAAAATTAATAAGCTTTTGAATTCGTTTAGTATATGGATTTATAATTTTTAAAGCCTGAATAATTGTAAGTTGGAGTGTGTGTGCGGCACAAGGTAAACGTTCCACATTATTTCAAATTCTAATTGCTTTTTTCATGTTTGCTCCATTATCAGTTACTGCATAAACAACTTTTCCAGTTAATTCAAATTCTTCAATTTTTGCATTTAAATATTCTTGGATTCGTTCTCCTGTATATGGATGGTCGAACTTTTCAATAGCTAATAATACATCACGGATTTCAAAATTAGATGTCAACCAGTGAAGGGTTACGCCAATATATCCATCATTAGTACGGGATGTCCACAAGTCTGTGGTTATAGAAGCTGTTTCACATGTAACGGAAAGTAAATTTTTTAATTCTATAATACCTTTTTGATAAGCAATGTCAATATTCTTTCTAATACATTTGTCACTTGGTGGTGTAAATACAGGATCAAATTGTTGCATCATTTTTTGATATCCTTTTCCATATACAACATTAAACGGTAGAGAATCAGTAACTAACCATTCTGTTGTAATTAACTTTAACTTTGATTGTTTAGATTCACCATGTGGAGTTACTTTTTTTATCATTGTATCAATATTTAATTGACGTTTTTCATTTAAATTTAACTGTAATTCATCTGGTCCCAAGATTCCATGTGTTGATCGTAAATGCAACTACATATTTCCAGTTCCTCCATCATGCTTATAACTTTTTTTACATTCAGTTTCTTTACCCTTTCGAAATATGATTATCTTACAAACATCACGGTCATTTTCTTCTTCAAAGTATTTCCAAACATAACTTTTTTTTTTCTTGGCATTGGCTAGATTAGAAAGATTTACTCGAATCTTTTTTACATTTGGTTCTTCGGAGGGTTTTTCTACAGCTTTTCTTCTAGTTGCATTAGTAAAAGAATCAATTTTTTGAATTTCGCTGTCAACATCAGAGATATTTTCATTATTACTTTCCATATTTTAAGATAAAAATTATCTCATAATNTCTATAAATAAACAATTATAGGCATATCAAAAAAATAACTATTTTTTTCACGCGTATCTTGATATATCAAAAAAATAACTATAAGTCTATCAAAAATGAACCTTTTGCCCTCTGGACAATAAACGTAGAACAATGCCACGGACTTTTAAGATCATTCACATGATACTTTGTTTTTTAATTAGTGTTTTTTATTTGAACATCATTTTCGAGCAGAAATAAATTTTGTAATAAAAAAATAATATTTCCTTCGATTTAATTTACTTATACATACATGAAAAATTGAGATCAGTTACATTACACTAGTAATCCGACCCATCTAAAAAAATTCAATCCGGGTCACCTGATAGTTTGACTATAGACCATCCGGGTAGAAATCAAATTAGTTTAAAAAAGTCACCCACCCGGGTAATCTAAATAATATCCGGGTAGCAAATATTAAAAAAAATATATATATATATATATAACCATAATTGATATAAATCAATTTTATTTTATTTTATTATTCAATTTTTTGTATTTTACATTACTTATGTCCAAATTTTGCAATACAAACTATTTCGTTTAATAAACATTAATTTGCTTACTACTCCAGTTGACAACCAATTCCTTTTAGAGGTAATTTGATTTCCTGCATCAGAAAAAAGTCGTTCACTTGGAACTGAAGTAGCTGGAATTGACAAGTATTTACGGGCTATTCTACTTAAAATAGAAAAAATATGTTGATTTGTATGCCACCAGCCATAAATATCAGCTGATTCGGGTAAAACTGTTTCATTTAAATATTTGTCAATTTCATTTGTATTACTTTGATTACTATCACTGTTATTATTACTAGTATTAAATATCTTTTTCATAAAACGAGGAGTTGCAGTTTCTTCATAATATGTTTCTGACTCATCAGCTACAACTGTATCTTGCCAAACTTTAAATTCAGTACGTAGTTTATTAATTGTTTCTTTTCGTATTTCATCAGGCTATGCATTCATTAATTTTAATCGTGGGTCTAATAAGGTGGCCATTAATTTAATATCTTCTGAATCTTGCCAGTAATGCCATAAAGAATTATAAATAACCCCTCGAAGCCTTGAGATTATTGTTGCAGGTAAGGACGATCTTTCCATATAACCATCTTCATCACTAAGATCTTCATCAAAATCTTTATCTAAAATTTTGAAACGAAATTAAATATTAAATTATTAATGCCTACAACAGGTTAACGATGTGCAATATTTTATAAAATTAATGATTATTACTTACCAAAATCAATAAATTCATCAGATTCATTTATAGTATAATCAGCATATTCAAACTTTAATACTTCAATACTCGGATTAAAAACTGAAAGAGTGGTATATTGAATACCACTAAAATAAGTTGTTAGCTCATCAAACAGCTTAAATATTTCTACCAATTCCTTTAATAATTTCCATTCATAATCTTTAAGCATAAGGCGATTTAATTGAGTAGAATCTTCTTTAGCACCATTTTCTTTTTGTAGAGGTAAAGTTACAGAAAGCCACTCAATTGCTGAACGCAATTTTAAGAGCCTTTGCCAAGATTGGTAAGAGGAATTCCAACGGGTTCTTGTATCTGTAATTGTGCGTAAAATAATTATTTCTTTTTCATAGGTTTCCATCTCATCAGTTTCTTCTTCCTCAGATAAGTTTTCGGATATATTTTCAAAATTATGAATTTGAATAGGTTTTATACTAGTCATGTTACAGTTTGCTAAATCAATTTGTGCCTGGTCAAGACGTTGACACTGCTTTGAAGATCGAAAAAAATTAATAAGCTTTTGAATTCGTTTAGTATATGGATTTATAATTTTTAAAGCCTGAATAATTGTAAGTTGGAGTGTGTGTGCGGCACAAGGTAAACGTTCCACATTATTTCAAATTCTAATTGCTTTTTTCATGTTTGCTCCATTATCAGTTACTGCATAAACAACTTTTCCAGTTAATTCAAATTCTTCAATTTTTGCATTTAAATATTCTTGGATTCGTTCTCCTGTATATGGATGGTCGAACTTTTCAATAGCTAATAATACATCACGGATTTCAAAATTAGATGTCAACCAGTGAAGGGTTACGCCAATATATCCATCATTAGTACGGGATGTCCACAAGTCTGTGGTTATAGAAGCTGTTTCACATGTAACGGAAAGTAAATTTTTTAATTCTATAATACCTTTTTGATAAGCAATGTCAATATTCTTTCTAATACATTTGTCACTTGGTGGTGTAAATACAGGATCAAATTGTTGCATCATTTTTTGATATCCTTTTCCATATACAACATTAAACGGTAGAGAATCAGTAACTAACCATTCTGTTGTAATTAACTTTAACTTTGATTGTTTAGATTCACCATGTGGAGTTACTTTTTTTATCATTGTATCAATATTTAATTGACGTTTTTCATTTAAATTTAACTGTAATTCATCTGGTCCCAAGATTCCATGTGTTGATCGTAAATGCAACTACATATTTCCAGTTCCTCCATCATGCTTATAACTTTTTTTACATTCAGTTTCTTTACCCTTTCGAAATATGATTATCTTACAAACATCACGGTCATTTTCTTCTTCAAAGTATTTCCAAACATAACTTTTTTTTTTCTTGGCATTGGCTAGATTAGAAAGATTTACTCGAATCTTTTTTACATTTGGTTCTTCGGAGGGTTTTTCTACAGCTTTTCTTCTAGTTGCATTAGTAAAAGAATCAATTTTTTGAATTTCNAACTGAAAGAGTGGTATATTGAATACCACTAAAATAAGTTGTTAGCTCATCAAACAGCTTAAATATTTCTACCAATTCCTTTAATAATTTCCATTCATAATCTTTAAGCATAAGGCGATTTAATTGAGTAGAATCTTCTTTAGCACCATTTTCTTTTTGTAGAGGTAAAGTTACAGAAAGCCACTCAATTGCTGAACGCAATTTTAAGAGCCTTTGCCAAGATTGGTAAGAGGAATTCCAACGGGTTCTTGTATCTGTAATTGTGCGTAAAATAATTATTTCTTTTTTATAGGTTTCCATCTCATCAGTTTCTTCTTCCTCAGATAAGTTTTCGGATATATTTTCAAAATTATGAATTTGAATAGGTTTTATACTAGTCATGTTACAGTTTGCTAAATCAATTTGTGCCTGGTCAAGACGTTGACACTGCTTTGAAGATCGAAAAAAATTAATAAGCTTTTGAATTCGTTTAGTATATGGATTTATAATTTTTAAAGCCTGAATAATTGTAAGTTGGAGTGTGTGTGCGGCACAAGGTAAACGTTCCACATTATTTCAAATTCTAATTGCTTTTTTCATGTTTGCTCCATTATCAGTTACTGCATAAACAACTTTTCCAGTTAATTCAAATTCTTCAATTTTTGCATTTAAATATTCTTGGATTCGTTCTCCTGTATATGGATGGTCGAACTTTTCAATAGCTAATAATACATCACGGATTTCAAAATTAGATGTCAACCAGTGAAGGGTTACGCCAATATATCCATCATTAGTACGGGATGTCCACAAGTCTGTGGTTATAGAAGCTGTTTCACATGTAACGGAAAGTAAATTTTTTAATTCTATAATACCTTTTTGATAAGCAATGTCAATATTCTTTCTAATACATTTGTCACTTGGTGGTGTAAATACAGGATCAAATTGTTGCATCATTTTTTGATATCCTTTTCCATATACAACATTAAACGGTAGAGAATCAGTAACTAACCATTCTGTTGTAATTAACTTTAACTTTGATTGTTTAGATTCACCATGTGGAGTTACTTTTTTTATCATTGTATCAATATTTAATTGACGTTTTTCATTTAAATTTAACTGTAATTCATCTGGTCCCAAGATTCCATGTGTTGATCGTAAATGCAACTACATATTTCCAGTTCCTCCATCATGCTTATAACTTTTTTTACATTCAGTTTCTTTACCCTTTCGAAATATGATTATCTTACAAACATCACGGTCATTTTCTTCTTCAAAGTATTTCCAAACATAACTTTTTTTTTTCTTGGCATTGGCTAGATTAGAAAGATTTACTCGAATCTTTTTTACATTTGGTTCTTCGGAGGGTTTTTCTACAGCTTTTCTTCTAGTTGCATTAGTAAAAGAATCAATTTTTTGAATTTCGCTGTCAACATCAGAGATATTTTCATTATTACTTTCCATATTTTAAGATAAAAATTATCTCATAATGTTATAAAGCTAAAATTTTAAGTATCAAATTTTTTCAGAATAAAATTAATCTATTAAAAACAAGTTTCATTATAAATGATTATAAAATATATTTTCCGATATATAATAGTATATACAATACCATCGATAATATCCACATTAATCATATGATAGTAATTTTCACTACCATTTTCTTCCTTGTTTAACCTCCTTTTTCTTTATTATTTAAGTTCTTCATATGATGTTTTAAATAATTTCCCCCTTCGATTATGACCCATTGTTTAAAAAAAAAACAATTTCCTCCTTAAATTTATGATTGGTGCATTTAATATTATAGAATTACTCACGTTATAACCTCCTGATTACTAATAAAAAAATTATTGATAAACTAATCTCATTTTAGTATCCCTTAATCTGTAGGGAATTGCAGGCAAATCTGCCTGCTAAAATTGAAAATTTTATGTCATAGATATGATTCTTATTTAAGTTTATTTTTGTTAAAAAAATTTTATTCGCGAATAGCTTATCATGTGAAATATGCATTGTAATTATTTTTATGCTAAATGAAAATCAAATTTTTTGTAACACGTTTCAAAATTTTTTTTTCATTTTTTACCATTGTCACACTTTTTAATCATTGATCGTAACCATATATATCTTAGACCAAAATTAAAGAATTTTATTTGCTTTATAACTCTACTTAATAATTTAAAAACAATTAAATTGTGGAATTTTGACTTTCCTTAGTGACAAAAAATCTAATTATTTCGAAAAATTACCTTAAATCCAAGAAAATTTTTTTATAATCTTTAATTTTATTTAATTTTATTTTTTATTTATTTTTTTTTAACTTTTTTATTTATTTCTTCTTTTAATCGGTCTTTTCTTTCAAAGTTGAATTTCAGAAATTCATGGTGATGAATGGTGGATGGATGGATAAATGGAAAAGTAGGTAAATAATTCGGTAATTCATAATAAAATTGAGTTTTTTTATATTTTTTTATTTATTTCTTTTAATGGATTTTTACTTTTCTTTTTAAAATTGGGTTTCGGAAGTTGGATAATTTGATAAAATTTTTTATTTATTTCTTTTAATTAATTTTTACTTTCTTTTTAAAATCAGATTTTGGAAATAATTCATGATAAAATTAGTTGGATTTTTTTTTTCATATTTTTTTATTTATTTTCTTTTAAAATTGAGTTTCAGAAGTTCGCAATAATGAATGGTGGATGGATGGATAAATGGAAAAGCAGATGGATAATTCAATAATTCATAGTAAAATTAAATAAATTTATTTATTTGTTAATTTTTTATTTATTTCTTTTAATCGATCTTTACTTTCTTTTTAAAATTGGATTTCAGAAGTTCTTAGTGATGAATGGCGGATGGATGGATAAATGGAAAAGTAGATGGATAAATTGATAATTCATGATAAAATTTTTTATTTTTTTCTTTTAATTGTTCTTTACTTTCTTTTTAAAATCAGATTTTGGAAGTTCGCAGTGATGAATAATGGATAGATGGATAAATGGAAAAGCAGGTAGATAACTTGATAATTCATGGTAAAATTAAGCGAATTTATTTTTTTTATTTATTTCTTTTAATCGATCTTTACTTCTTTTTTAAATCGGATTTCAGAAATTTGCAGTGATGAATGGTAGATAAATGGATGAATGGATAAATGGAAAAGCAGGTGGATAATTTGATAATTCATGATAAAATTAGTTGGATTTTTTTCATATTTTTTTGTTTATTTCTTTTAATTTATTTTTATTTTTCTTTTTAAAATTGGATTTCGGAAGTTGGATAATTCGATAATTCAATAATTCATGATAAATTTTTTATTTATTTCTTTTAATTGATTTTTACTTTTCTTTTTAAAATTGGATTTTGGAAGTTCGCAGTGATGAATAATGGATAGATGGATAAATGGAAAATCAGGTAGATAACTTGATGATTCATGGTAAAATTAAACAAATTTATTTATTTATTTTTTTATTTATTTCTTTTAATCGATCTTTATTTCTTTTTTAAATCGGATTTCGGAAATTTGCAGTGATGAATGGTAAATAAATAGATGAATGGATAAATGGAAAAGCAGGTGGATAATTTGATAATTCATGATAAAATTAATTGGATTTTTTTCATATTTTATTGTTTATTTCTTTTAATTTATTTTTATTTTTCTTTTTAAAATCAGATTTCGGAAGTTGGATAATTTGATAATTCGATAATTCATGATAAATTTTTTTATTTATTTCTTTTAATTGATTTTTACTTTTCTTTTTAAAATTAGATTTTGGAAGTTCGCAGTAATGAATAATGAATAGATGGATAAATGGAAAAGCAGGTAGATAACTTGATGATTTATGATAAAATTAAGCAAATTTATTTATTTATTTTTTTATTTATTTCTTTTAATCGATCTTTACTTCTTTTTTAAATCGGATTTTAGAAATTTGCAGTGATGAATGGTAGATAAATGGATGAATAGATAAATGGAAAAGCAGCAGGTGGATAAATGGAAAAGCAGGTGGATAAATGGAAAAGCAGGTGGATAATTTGATAAAATTAGTTGGATTTTTTTTCATATTTTTTTGTTTATTTCTTTTAATTTATTTTTATTTTTCTTTTTAAAATCAGATTTCGGAAGTTGGATAATTCGATAATTCATGATAAATTTTTTTATTTATTTCTTTTAATTAATTTTTATTTTCTTTTTAAAATTTGGTTTTGGAAGTTCTCGGTGATAAATGAATAGATGACTTTGATTGATCCTCACTTTTTTTTTAAAAAAAATCAGGTTTTGGAAGTTTGCAGTGATGAATAGTAGATATAGATAAATGGAAAAGCGGGTGAATAATTTCAGATATTTACGGTGATAAATGGTGGATTGATAGATGATTCAATAATTAATAATAAAATTAAACAGATTTTTTTTTACATTTTTTTTCCAGAAATTCGTAAAAATGCATAAATAGAAAGGCAAACAGATAAATAAATAATTGTAGTCAAGTTTTTTTTATTTATTTATATATATACTTTATTTTATCAAATTAGGTTCAGGAAATTTGTGATGATGGTAAATTATTTTATTTTTATTTTATTTTTTTTTATCTTATTTTTTTCTCTCATAATTAGATTTCGAAAGGTTAGCAGCAACAAATAAGAGGATAAATGGACAGGAAGAAATAATGTAGATAATAATAAAGATTGTAATTTAATATTGTAATAATTTAATTTAATAATGTAATAATTTAATTTAATAAAATTATCAATTGTAATAATTTAATTTAATAAAATTAATAAAATTATCGATTTTAATAAATAAAGAATATGTCATGATTACAAAAATTATTTTATTTAATAAAAAATATTTACATATGACAAATTATTAATATTTACATATGACAAGTTATTAATCCTAAGTTGTATGAAAATCTTTAAAACATGAGCGTTGTTTATTACAACATAACGCTATACCACAACTGCTACACCAAATTTGTGATTGGAATGGACATTTTAAGGCTGGTTCATTATTTTTTAACCTTATATAACGGCACCACAGACAAGCTTCTCTATTTTCTTTATATTCCGGAAAATGATCACCAATAAATCTATCTGGTGACAATTCAAAATTTCCATAAACCCTTTTTTTTTTATATTTGATTTTTCTTTTTCGGAATTTTGATCTTCACTTCTTGTTGTACGTTTTAAAGAATTATTTGTGGCATCTATAATCAAATTTTTAATTAATTCTAACCTAAATGCCTTTTGTTCTGAACATATTTTTAATTTTTTACAGATAAAATAAGAATTAATAATTGCCGTATCCAACAGCCAGAAGAAAAGTGCACTGGTCGAATGAACAAAAATCGGAATCCTATTGATGGCGGAAATATGCATAAATCGGACATCCTATTTGTGAAAATTCATAAATTGGAAATTTCTATTTATAAATCGGAAAAAATCGACTGCCTATACTTAATAAATCTTAGCAAATTTAGCCATCAATCGGAATCCTATTCATGATAAAACCGTCCTATTTTTTTCCATTCGACCAGTGTGGCATTCATGTTCTACGAACTGTTAATTGTGTTGAATAATAACTGCGCAGCTGATCAGCTATATCAACTCCCCCCATATGATAATTATAATCATCAATAATTTTTGGAATTGGTAAAGATTTTCTAGCAGAACTACCAAAAATAGATCTAACTTTACTACTATTACTACTTGTTTTTCTTGGTCTTCTTCTATTTCTTTCAACTCTATCATTTTCACCATTAATACTATGTATCGTAGTTAGCATTGTAACAGGACCATTATCAATCCAAAGTAATGCTAATACATCATCAACTACCACACCATTCAAATAATCCCATTCTAAATCTTTCCTTTCTTTATCTTTTTTTAAAATAATTGGAAACTTAGCAGAATTAGTTCTAACAGTGCCACATGCACCATATCCTTTATTACAAAGAAAATTAAACAAATTGATACTGGAAAAATAATTATCCATAAAAATATTGAATGTTTTATTAGGGGGAAGTTGACTTACTAAACGATAAACTTCTGCTCCAATTTTATTGACGTTAGGAATAGAATTAACATCAGAAACCATTACTCTAGACATAAACATAAATGTATATGTATAACCAGAATCACATAATGAAAAAATTTTATATTCTTCGGGAGTTGACTTGTTTTTAATACAAAATGTGTGCGCGCTACGTCCTGAAAATCGTACGATCATCTCATCTATTGATATGTTTGAGGCAGGAATATATAATTTTTTTGATGTTTCACGTACATGTGATGCAAAAGGTTCAAGTTTCGCAAATATATTAGGTGTAGGGGAAGAACAATCTGAAATATGTATATATCGCTTAATGTAAATTTTTTAAAAAAAGAAATTAAATACTATTTAAAAAATTTTTTAAAAATAAAATAATAATAATTTTGAAAATAACATATCTGTTGAAACCGAAACAAAGTCATAAATTTAGTTAATTCATGNGATGGATAATAGATATCTTTTTTCCAGTAATCCTCAATTGCTGGGAACTTAAAAATACCCATATAAAGAATAATAGCTAACCATATTTTTAATTCATCAATTGTTAATTCAGTCCAGCTTCGACCTTTACCACTTTTATTTTCTCCTTTTTTTGCACCATGTATATATGCATAGATATTAGTATTTTTTACAATAATTTCCATTTGCTTAATGGGAAAAAATTGAAGAAAAATTGAAAAAGGAGGGAGGTTTTCTAATTCTAAGTCTCTAGGTAAAGTTGAATAAGCTTCATGTAATGAATAAAGAGGTTGAAAGGGAACAAATTCAGAAGATGATATATAAGAAGGTTCAGATTGTTTTTTATTTTTTTTATTAATTTTTTTATTTTTGTTATCTGTTTCTTCAATATCGGATTCATAATCATTTAATTCATGATTCCTAGTAAAAGAACATACATAAAAACCATTATTTTCTTCTTCATCCATGATAAAAAAAAATTATCCATCTCTATAATTGCTATATACTATTTAATATGTTATCTTTTACCTCCTAGATACCACAAAAAATAAAATTTGCTACCGCTTAACCTCCTAGATACCACAAAAAATAAAATTTGTTACCACTCAACCTTCTAAATTACATTTTAAGTAAGCTTACTTAAATATTTTTACACAAAATAACAAATTTAAATATTTGTTGTACAAAATTCACACTGGTTGAATGAACAAAAATCGGAATCCTATTGATGGCGGAAATATGCATAAATCGGACATCCTATTTGTGAAAATTCATAAATCGGAAATTCTTATTTATAAATCGGAAAAAATTGACTGCTTATATTTAATAAATCTTAGCAAATTTAGCCATCAATCGGAATCCTATTCATGATAAAACCGTCCTATTTTTTTCCATTCGACTAGTGTCACAAGTTAATTTGATAGCTACAATTAAAATTTAAACGGATTTAGATATTTGGTTATACAAAATTAGCAGGCAAATTTGCCTGCTCTACAATTAATTAGCTTTGTTAAAATTTAAATGGATTTGAATATTTGGTTGTACAAAATAAAATTTATAGATTTACAGACAAAATTCACAATTAGTTGATAGTATTAAAAATTTAATTGATTTGGATATTTTATTTTACAAAATAAAATTCATAGGCAAATTTGCCTGCTTTACAGATTAAAATTTTTGACCAAGGATTTTAAAAATTTATTATTCAAAAATTCTTTAGTAATCTTAAAAAACTTTTATAATAAAATTATTAAAGAATATATTGAAATATATTTTTCATATATAAAATATATTTTTAAAATCAAAATTTAAACGGATTTAGATATTTGGTTATACAAAATTAGCAGGCAAATTTGCCTGCTCTACAATTAATTAGCTTTGTTAAAATTTAAATGGATTTGAATATTTGGTTGTACAAAATAAAATTTATAGATTTACAGACAAAATTCACAATTAGTTGATAGTATTAAAAATTTAATTGATTTGGATATTTTATTTTACAAAATAAAATTCATAGGCAAATTTGCCTGCTTTACAGATTAAAATTTTTGACCAAGGATTTTAAAAATTTATTATTCAAAAATTCTTTAGTAATCTTAAAAAACTTTTATAATAAAATTATTAAAGAATATATTGAAATATATTTTTCATATATAAAATATATTTTTAAAATCAAAATTTAAAATTTTATTAAAAAAATTTATAAATATAATTATATTAGCAGGCAAATTTGCCTGCTCTACAGATTAAGGGATAGTCAATTTTAAGAATCGATTTATTTTACTACTTTTGGTCACACATACTTTTGTTATTTAATTAACTGTTAGTAGATCTTACCCGTGGGTAAACTACCCGGGTGGTCATAATGCAACCCGGATATCTGACCCACCCACGGGTAATCCGGGTGAAAGCTATCCGGGTCGGATCACTACATTACACAATCAAAATCAATCTCACGTGGGGTAGAAAAATTTCTGGTGATAGTAAATCTAAATCATAAAATATTCTAGTTACGCATTTCCACATAATAATTCTGTAATGAGCCCTTTTCGAATCATGTTCGATCAACATACAAGGGTCGTGACTCTGTTATGACGGATAGTTATTTAGAATCACCATTTCTCTTTGATCTGTTTCAAGCAAACAAGTGAAACCAAACATGTCTATTCCGTCGGTCGAAGTAGTTAGTAAATGGAAACGAGCCCATGTTCTTGATTATTTAAATTCTAAAAAAGATGAGTTGGACCTTGATGCTAAACACATCCAAGTTATCGAAGATCAAGAAATCGCTGGTTCAGGTTTCCTTGAGTTGAATGCGGAAAAGCTCATGCAGGTTGGGTTAAAACTAAGGCCGGCAGTAGCCATAGCAAAGTTGGTAAAAGAAATTAAGGGCGAAGAACAGGGTAAGTATCACGACTGCATACTGTTTCTCCGCAAGAATTACATATATTAACTTGTCTTGCTAATATTAGAATGCGAAAGAAAAAGGAAGGCAAAGGAAGAACGTAAGAATATGCAGAGTTGGCTTTGCTCTACTTTATGCTCATTCTTGCTAATAATAATATATTTTTTTCAGTCACGAACACAGCACCGAATAAAAGAAAATGGATAGTAAATAGTGCCATTACGAGAGAAGAACGTCCTATCTACTATTATGTAGATCCGACAGAACAGAATAGACCACTTTTTGAGTTAATTCGTCGGGGTGAATTTGTAGCGCTACATGGGCCACGAGCCTCTGGCAAGTCTACACGGGTACTCCAACTTCAGGACCAGTTGAATAAAAAAGGCTTTGTTTGCATCTAGTAAGCTTGGTCGTTTAAACATATATATATGTGGCTTGCAGGCTGATCACTGGTGTTTTCTTTTTCTTCTGTGTTTCTGGAATAGTGCTTCTTTTGAGCATGTTGAGGTTACAGAGGACAAAAATAAATTCTGGATGACACTTGGCACAGCTCTTTTTCGCAATGCTCGTGAAAATGAAATTTCTATTCTAGAAATCAATTCTGCAGAAGATTTTCTTAAGGCATTTCAACGAGACCAGTGGGAAAAAAGAAATATTGTTCTCCTTTTCGACAAGTTTGATGAGTTGTATTCTGCAACAGATGCTGTTCTTTCCTCATGTTTGAAAACTCTTCGTGGCATTAAGGGTGATAAAGGCGCCTTCGCCATCCATTCTGTCGTTGCCATTGGTCCCTTTAGCATCTTATATCTGAATCCGAGTGAGCTGAATACATCCCCCTTTAATGTTAAGGAACCATTGCAAACCCCAAACTTCACTCTAGAACAAACACAAGCATTATACAAAGCGTTTATGGAAGAGGAACGTATAACCATTGATCCGGAAGTTATCGATGACATCTATATGCAGACAAATGGGTATGCGATTAAGTTCAAATGAAGTATTTTTTTACTGAGACTCATAATTTTATGTTATGATTTTTTAACAGGCATGCTGGTCTTGTCTGCCTCTGTGGTCGTGCCATTTATAGGAGGCTTATGAAAAAATTTGTAAAGGGACACCTGAACTATGATACTTGGCAACATTTCACTATCCACTTTCTAGGAGATGAGATTTTAGATTACTCAACATTTATAAGAATGAAAGACACCCTCTTGAAAGGTGATACTGATACAAATAATGCTGTGAAGTTCATTCAATCCGATTTCTTGGTGAATAACGACCCTGTGTATGTTGTTGAGACCAAAAGGCATCTAGCTAAGTTTCTCACGGCTGAAGGAGTCTTAGTTTCCGGAAAAAATTCTGGAACATTTAAGATTTCCTCACCTTTGGTACATTGGCTGGTTTTTCAGCGAATAATTCCTCAGGTGTTTCCAACTTCACCCAAAGTAGAAGTCCCCCGCCATTCTACTACGGGTGCCTTAGATATCCTTAATGCCTTAAAACTAGTTGTCTGTGTGTTTGATCAAGAAACAATAAAATCCTGCAACTCTTTTAAGTTAGCACATGTGTTGGTTGATAATGTAAATAATCGAAAAGTCCCTAGAGAATCGGTATATGATGTAGAACTCTATCGGATTATGTCAAATTGGCTTCGTAGATTTACAGTAACAGGACAATGGCATCTAAAATATCGTGCTAGTGGACATAATAATTATAAATATGTTGACATAGTCATATCAAAATCTGATCATCCAACTATTGTATTCGAACTATTAGCTACAGCAACAAAAAAAGAGCTTAAGGAACACTATGAACGGGCACTCCTATATAACAAGAAATTGTCCGCAGATGAAACATGGATTATTCATTTCACCTGTGAAGAAAATGCTATTTCAAAACCTTGCTGGCCAACCGATACTCAGTTGCGGAAGGGCCTTCGAGTTATATTCTTTTGGCACAATCTCGATTTCACGAAAATTAAAATAATTACATGTTGGTGGGATGTAAATAATAATACGAAGTATATTTCTGATGTTGAGGAATTAATGGTGTGTTACATTATGAATATTTCTTTGATTGCTTGCTTTATATTTCTTGTTTCTAACAACCTCTACTCAATTGCAGGTTTAGAACATAAAAATTAGGAATATCTAGTTATATTTGTTTTCGCCTCTAAGTTATATAGTGGAGTTAAATAAATATAAAGAAATGTAGTATGCTATTGCAATTATAATCAAGCTGGGCCTTGGTGGCTCAATTTTGCATACAATTGTGTTTATGTATTTCCACATTATTGTGAAGATTCTTCATAATTTTTATCATGTGACTTTTATATATGCCTCAGATCTGTAAAAATATAATACATTAATTGGGATAAATATTATTTTTTATTATTGAAATATAATAATAGTTGGCACTAGAATAATGATAGATTTCTCATCCCTTGATTACAAAAATATGTTTATTTTATAAGGCTCCTGTCTGCTGAATTAATTTCTTTCCAGTACTTATTATTATTACTTAAAAAATAATAATTTTAAAAAATATATACAAAATTTATTTATTACAATCCAGTGTTTTTCCATAAACAGAATTAGATCTCAGCATTTTATTGGTAAAAATTTTTGCCTTTTTTGTCATAGAACTCATAAGAATATTCTTAAAATTCTACACATGATTACATGTGATACAATTTGAATTTTAATAAAGTACAAATATGCAAGGAGATCCACAAATAGGTAGGAAGATTTGTAAATTATTTACAAATAGGCAAGAAGATTCATGATAATTTACAAGGAAATTTGTAAATAATTTGCAAATAGGCTAAGCCAATTTGTACCAAAAATTTTGTTAATTTTAATCAAAACTCTTGTCAATTTTTTTTGTTATAGAATTAAAATTATTTAATTGATTAGTGATATCTACTGTAATTTAAGAAAAGTGTTACAATTTAAAGATACTTACTATAATTATTTTTATAAGTTGCAATTAGTTGCAGCTAACAACTTTATATGTGTCAAAAGTAAGCAAAAAGCTTTTGACTCAATTACTGAAATTTAGTTGCATCTATATATTGTATTAAATAATTATATCAATTACATCAATTGCATTAAATTTTTTATAACTTAATTTCAAATTTTTAAATTTTAATTACAGATTATTATATTTTATATATTTGGTTTCACACTAAATCTCAAGTTTAAACTTTATTTACTTTAAAGTAAATCTTAAACTTTATTTTCTTTATGAAAGTGATCGACGTGAAATTGGTGTGTGCACGTGATTTACCTATCCTAGGTACGCCATATTAATTAATGCTTATATATTTGAATCGACATTAAAAAAAAAATATTTATTATTTATTATTTATTTATTGTACATTATTATAAGAAACTATGTATGAGAATTATGAATAAAACAAAAAGAATTCTAGTTTTCATATCACATCTTTATTCCATGAATTATCGTTTTCAAAACCCTAGCGTGTCGCTCCTCTTTTTCGCGTTCCGTTTGATTGTCCAAAGCTCTATCGCCCACACCTTCAACTAAAGTACCACCACCATTCTTGGCTGCAGCTTTCAATAGATAAACGAAATCACAGTGAGTTGTTATTGGGATACCTGATCTCGCAGTCAAAGTATTTTGTAATTGAGAAGTTTGTTCAAATTTCGCGGCAATCATTTCTGCCCGATCAACAATCTGACGAGGAATTCCTGCCATGTTGGCTACATTCATTCCATAAGATTTTGGACAAACCCCAGGTATTAATTTATACAGGAAGGTCACTTCTTTTCGGTCTTGATCAATTTCACAACTCATATGTTTAAGTGCGATATTAGGATTCTTGGAAAATTCTTGAGTAAGCATACCATAATGCGTAGAAAATAAACCGAGACAACCAATATGAGTTGCTAAATAATGCAAAACTGAGTATGCGATGGCATATCCATCAAATGTTGACGTTCCACGTCCAAGTTCGTCAAGAATAACCATAGATCTTGGTGTCGCTTCGTGTAAAATTTTGGACGTTTCACTTAATTCTACCATGAAAGTACTTTGACCAGCTAATATATTATCATTAGCGCCGATTCGGGTGTAAATTCTATCAAAAGGTGTCATAAGACATCTCTTAGCAGGAACGTAGCAACCAAGTTGAGCCATAATTATTGCAATACAATTCTAAAGAATAAATATTTAAAGTTAAATTTTATTCAAAAATTTTGAGATCATCTCTAAAATAAATATAAAAAAAGTTACCTGTCTTAAAAGTGTGGATTTACCACCCATATTAGGGCCTGTCAATAATATAATATTTGGTTGATCGCCGCCCAAAAAAGTATCATTAGGTATAAAATCGTTGACGATACTAATATTTTTTAATGTAAATAATTCATATATAAATAAAATATCAATAAAATATCAATAAAGATGAAGTTTCACCAAAGTAGTATTTAAAAAATGAACTTACCCGGATACGATACAAGGATGTCTAAGCTCTTCAAATTCTAATATACTAGGACCTTGCCTTACAAACTGAGGCCGGCAACAAGGTTCTGTAATGGATCATAAAGAAAATATCTTTTAATCGAATGCTTTGACATATTATAAATCAACTTTCGAATATTTTTAATTCCGTAATTATTTACCACCCAATGCCAAAGAGCTATTAGCCAAACTTAGAAGGCAGTCGATTTCGGCAATAATTTTGACCGCAAGCAACCACTCGTGATAATGAGCATCAAATTTTTCGTAAAATGAACCATTCAAGGATTTCAAAACATTAGACTCTACTTCTAGAGCTTCTTGTAAATCCCTAACAAGTTTCTGAAGAGTTGGATTCCAATAGCGATTGACTTTCTAAAAATGATTAATACGAAAATAAAAAATTTTTGAATAAACGTGTATATTATTATTATTATTATTTTATTATCGTTTTATTATTATTGTTTTATTACCTGCGTGCGAGATAATTTTTTCCAATCTGAAGGTACTTTTATTGAATTTGGGACTTCAAGTTGATAAATTTCTTTTCCAACATCCTTGTATATAATCTTCGTTGTTCTGATAAAGAATTTATCGAATTTATCAATATTCATTTGTCAGAATAATCCAGAAGATTTCTTAATTGCTTACCTTAATTGTTTATTTGCCTCAGCCAAGTGTTGGGCTAGTTTTTTATCAATTTCCTTAAGCTTGGTTTGTATATCATCGTAATCGTTGTCAATACCAGGATAAGGAATTAGATTTCCTATAAAATAATCATCAACAGTCAAAAATGATTTATTAAACTAATTTCATAAGATATTTTCAAGATTCTCGTTTTTACCTTCATTTTCCGCTTTTCCGTGATCGAATGCTTCTTTGAAGTATAAAAGCATAGGTGTCAAGTTGGGAATTGTTTCAAATAATTTAAGCAATTTATCCGATTTAAATTTCTGCGCAAAGCCACCAAGATGTGAAACTGTTTTCTATAATGCGAAAATATAAATGAATCAAATCCTTATTGAAAAACAGTGTTTTTTTATTAAACTAATTAAAGTAATTAAAAGTTCAAACCATTAAATTCTCGAAGGCCGTCAAAACGATTAAGAACTCTTTCACTTTACAAGTTTTTGCATGAATTCTACTTATTAACCGTTCAAGATCCGGAAATTGAGAAAAGTTCGCATAGAATGAATCCCGAAATTCGGGAACCGAATTTAATTCCTCTACTGCGTCCAAACGTGCATTAATGGCATCAATGTCACGCAGAGGATGGCATAACCATTTTTTAAAATTTCGTTTTCCTGGTTACAATGTCAAAATTTTAAACTTTGAGATCATATATTAAATTATAGCAATTGTTAATAGTAATAATAATTGATAGTCATTTTACCGAATGAAGTAGCACAGTGATTTAGTAACTTGAATACTGTTCCATGATCACTGCCATCCACGCTATTCTCGAATACTTCTAGATTTGCCAAAGACTGACCGTCAAGAATGAGAGAAGAACAATGACGAATGGGATCATATATGTGAAAGTTTTTGAGAGATACAAGTTCTGCGTCGAGTTTCAACTATTAAATAAATGTTAGGGAATATAATAGGTTAAGAACAACTCATAACATCATCACTCATTAACAAATTAATATATAGGCATCTTTACCGAACGTAAATACCAAATGAGACCTATAAACATAAACATAAAAATAAGATTATTTAAAATTGGACAATTATTTATTTAATATTTAATATTTAAATTGTACTTACCACCCAAAGCAGACATCATTAATGGGTTTTTCATAGCTTCTTTTATTGCGCTAGGCCACGCGTCTAATTTAGGCATCAGATTTATTTTTATTATTTAAAGAAAATTATTTCTTTATGATCACAAAACAAAAAAACAAATTCGTACTGACCGTTAGAATCTTCACTTTCCGAATTTTCCATTATTTCATCGTCGTTATTATTTTCCATAATAACATCTTCGTCCTCTTCTTGACCAAATGTTTTCTTGACATTTTTTGAAAAGTATCGAGAAAATCTAATTTCGTCATACGTCGTATTGGCATCCCAAAACTCTACATCTGGTTTAAGTGCCGTCCAAATTGTGCGGTTGGTACAATTTTTTAATATGCGCATTGTTCGTTGATTAAGCCTTCCCTAATTATAGAAATCATGAAAATATTTAGAGATGTATTCTTTTATAAAAATCAGGAAAGTATTTAGAGATTTACTTTTTCATAGACAATTTCTCTCGGCTTCACTTGCATAATCAACGTTTCAAATTGGGTTCGATCTAAATCATCAACGAAAGATGTTATATGAAATTCTGCAGTTGCGGTGTCAACAAAGCAGATTCCAAAGGTAGGAGAGTCATTTTCTGTATTGCAGGATTCCTATATAATAAGAAAAAAGGTTAATTAATTGTAAACATAAAATAATACGTAATAACATTACGAAAACAAAGTATTATTGAAGATATGATAATGAAATAAAATTAAACCTTAATTGACATGCAAAAAGTTGACATATCATTCGTCAATAGTCCACCGTCAACTATGGTTCCAGCGGTGAGAATAGATGTTAACTCACGACGAATGATTTTTTCTTCCTATAATAATATGAAGTAAAAATTGAAATTGAAATAGCTTTAATTAAAACATTCGACAAAAACAAAGACAGCCTATATTTCATACCTTTTTCTTACTGGATTTCTCACGCATTTCTTTTCCTATGGCTGTTTCCATTTGATCTACTCTCGCAACCTTATATCTAATAATTATATTAAATAAATAAATATTAGAAATACTTTACATTCATTCTCTAATGACATATTATAATATGTTAAAGTAATTTATTTAACTTATTTGAATAAGATGATATTATTAAAAATTCAGAAAGATGAATCATACCCTTTGGCAATAAATTGTGCAGCCCAAGACTCGAATGACATCTCAGGAACACCGACCATGCGCATATTGACACGATCTGTAAGCTTAAGATCGAATTCCGAATGACCGATGTCGGCATCACGCTCATATAGCTCTTCAAAAATGATCAGAGATTTCGATAAAACTTTATTTTGATGATAATTAATGGAAGGTTAGAATTTTTGTATATACCATAAAATTTCCCTTTCTTGAAAAATACGATCTAGTATTTTGTAAATAAATCAGTTAAAAGGTGACACGAATTAGTGTACAATATATATATATATATATTCAATGTACAAATTATACATACTGTATCCCAATGCTTTGATTTAATTTCCCAAAATTGCTTCTCAAAAGGAGTAAATTTATTCCAGGCGGATTTAGGAATATATAATGTTCTTGGATCATAATTTGATGATCCTTTTTTTTTTTTTGAGGAACACGAAGATTATTATNTTTGGCAATAAATTGTGCAGCCCAAGACTCGAATGACATCTCAGGAACACCGACCATGCGCATATTGACACGATCTGTAAGCTTAAGATCGAATTCCGAATGACCGATGTCGGCATCACGCTCATATAGCTCTTCAAAAATGATCAGAGATTTCGATAAAACTTTATTTTGATGATAATTAATGGAAGGTTAGAATTTTTGTATATACCATAAAATTTCCCTTTCTTGAAAAATACGATCTAGTATTTTGTAAATAAATCAGTTAAAAGGTGACACGAATTAGTGTACAATATATATATATATATATTCAATGTACAAATTATACATACTGTATCCCAATGCTTTGATTTAATTTCCCAAAATTGCTTCTCAAAAGGAGTAAATTTATTCCAGGCGGATTTAGGAATATATAATGTTCTTGGATCATAATTTGATGATCCTTTTTTTTTTTTTGAGGAACACGAAGATTATTATCTCAATTAAATTATTTTACAACACATAAATCTTAGTTAAAAGATTTCAAATAAAAAGCAAACCTTCTGGGTTTTCATCTGCATCTTTGACATTCAGCAACCAACTATAACGTTCATCATTTTTTGCCTTAAAATCTGCTACACGTTGCTGAAATTTAACCAAGAAAATTAATTTTGACTAATTAAATTAATTGACCAAAAATTTTATTAAATATATTACCTTTTTTTTCTCAGAATCAGTCATACGAACTGAAGAAGAGACAGGTAAATCTCGGCGAATAGTTGAATTAGAAGCAAATTCCTAAATTGGTAATTTTTATTTTTATTTTTTGATCATTTGTCAAAAAAAACTACAGAAATTAATACAATCTATAGGCAAAAAATAATAACAATACATGCTTTTAATTTATTCTTAGAATTAGTTAAAGAAACTTTTTTATTTTGTTCATTAGTCCGTTTAGACTTATCATCTAAATTGAGATTGAAATTGAAATTGAAATTGAAATTGAAATTGAAATTAGAAAATACTGAATAACATTTTATATATTGATATTTGTAAAATATTATTACCAGAGTTTTCCTCATCTATATCCATATCGATGTTATCGATGTCATACTCAAGTTCATCATTTTTTAATCTTTTATTACTCAATATTTTATTTTGTGCCTTTGGTTTCTCTACAATAAATTACGCAAAAAAAAATATAAATTAAATTGAAAATCTTTTAGTAGAAATTATTTGTAGCCTACTTGGCGAGTCTACAAATTCATCTGTTTCTTCATAATCTTCATCTTCATCTGATGAAATAATAATTCTGCGTTTAATCCTTCCCTAAAATTAAAACGTGATAAAACCAGTTATTGCAAAACGTATTAAAAAAAAAAGTTTCCTTATTATATTTCTAGAGTTATAACGAATTATAGATTTTTTATTTGTCAAAGTAACAAACCCTTGAACTTCTTTTTTCAAGGTTTGGCTCTTCAAACTCTTCGGTTAGGTTTGAACTTTCCCTCTCCAAGACTTGACCCGAGTTGGATCCTTTTGAACTCGGGGTAATAGGACTAACGGGTTCTTGTGTTCTAAAATCATTTTTTCTTACTTTTCTATCTCCACTAGAACTGGGAGTAGGTAAGCCCTTTTGGAGAAAAGATAAAAGGGATGTTTGTATCTTAACAGGCGTCGAAGTCCTATTAGGTTGACTACTCGCGTTACTGGAGCCCGCATGACTCGATTGCGCATCATTACATTCTTCTGCGAGTGGCATTTTTTCTTAAAACAAACTTAATATTCGCGCAAACCCTTTTTTTTTTTTTGAAAACGCAAAAAACGATAACGCGTTGTCTCCTCAATTAACTATAATCTTTTGGTCACATGATAATTTTGAATTAGGACATTTCACCTGACAGAAACTGATTAACAGCAGATGACGTAGAAATCGCGTTCACGAATATCGAGTGTATTTTCTCTGTTCCCAAGGTTAGGCCGTAACTGTATTTATGATGTGANTGAACTTTCCCTCTCCAAGACTTGACCCGAGTTGGATCCTTTTGAACTCGGGGTAATAGGACTAACGGGTTCTTGTGTTCTAAAATCATTTTTTCTTACTTTTCTATCTCCACTAGAACTGGGAGTAGGTAAGCCCTTTTGGAGAAAAGATAAAAGGGATGTTTGTATCTTAACAGGCGTCGAAGTCCTATTAGGTTGACTACTCGCGTTACTGGAGCCCGCATGACTCGATTGCGCATCATTACATTCTTCTGCGAGTGGCATTTTTTCTTAAAACAAACTTAATATTCGCGCAAACCCTTTTTTTTTTTTTGAAAACGCAAAAAACGATAACGCGTTGTCTCCTCAATTAACTATAATCTTTTGGTCACATGATAATTTTGAATTAGGACATTTCACCTGACAGAAACTGATTAACAGCAGATGACGTAGAAATCGCGTTCACGAATATCGAGTGTATTTTCTCTGTTCCCAAGGTTAGGCCGTAACTGTATTTATGATGTGATGTTTACTTTAAATAATTTTATTTGTATAGGGTGCATAAGTATATTTTAAGGGTGCCCTTTTCATCGCAAAAATTCTTTTGCCATAGCCACTTTCATTGTTTATTCGGCTTTGAAAAATTTACAGCAATAGGAACAGCAACCAAATTTAGGTGACTTCACAAAATTATCGACTTTAGGCACTGGAGTGTTCACTTATGTGAATATAAGAACAATTACTACGCGATGAAAGTGCTTAAAAAATCAAAAATCGTCAACCTTTGACCAAGTTGAACATACAATATCTGAAAAAAATTTATTAAGGGACTTAGAAAATCCCTTCAATGTAAAATTATTTGTCCTCTAAGGAAAATATTATCTGTACTTAATCCAAGAGTACGTTATGGGGCGAAACAACATTTACCCATTTAATGAATTGTCGAAGATTCAAAGTGCCTGTTGCTAGATTTTATGCAGCAGAAGTATTATTATACTTGAATTCTTACAATGGGACCATTTATGGAGAGCCCAAGCCCGAAAATGTGTTATTAGATACAAATGGGCATGTAAAAAATTATAGATTTTGGGTTTGCTAAAAGAATTTTAACTATATATATATTTTAATTATTTTAAAAATATTTATTTAAATGAACATTCCTTTTTTAGAACTGTCACTTTTTGTGGCACACCTGAATACTTAGCCCCGAAATCATTTTTAAAAATGAATATGGGTATGCGGTCGAATGGTGAGCTCAATAAATTTGATATAGAAATCTATGACTGTTTTTTTTATAATGAAAAATTAAGATTTAATTCAGAAGAAAAAATTACTACATGGTAGTTTTCTAACTACTAATCATAATTATCTAGAAATTTGACAATGATGAATTCTTTCCATATTAAAAATATCTTTGAAATATTAATAAAATCTTATATTTATCAAATTTTTGACCCATAAAAAACTTACATTATATTATATAAACAATACAATTGTGAAATCCAAAGTGAGGGAATTAATAACTGAACCACGAAAATTGAACCCGGATTTTTGGTTTTCTGAGTTTCCTATGCACCCTTCCTCCATGGTAAAATCATATAAAAAAAATCACTTCACTACAGTATTTATATATTGATTCATATTGTTCTTTGCATCACAACAGCCGTGACAATAATTTTAGTTATACAATATTTATATTAACCATTAGAGAAAGTCTTTAGAATCGAAAAATAATCGAACGTTTTGTGTGTCTTCTCGAGATGTAATTGAAAAATTTATTTTGATGGTTATTATTTTTGAAATTATCCATTATCATCATCATCATCATCATCTGGCTGTTGAAGGGTCAAAAGGTTCTCACTTTCATTAATTTCATTAATACAATTTGACACTTGTTTGGCAGGCACTTTGATAATAGAAGAACTCAAACTCTCAGTTTCGGCATTTTTTTTTTTGCTTCCTTGAAGTTTTTGAAGACATCGTGGATCAGAAATTTTTATAATCGCATTACAAATAAAGCATCACATCGGGTATAAATTATATATCATTAATAATTCCACTCAAGAGATCAATAATAAAAAATAATATTTATATAATATTAAAAAATTGGAATTTTTACACATTTTATATAGTTGGAATTAAAAATACACACGAACATAAATGTAATAACATTAAAATTACAACCAGTTACAAGGATATTTTAAATCTTGGACATTATCATTATTATTATTATTATTATCATCATAATTACAATAAAT
The DNA here is from genome assembly GCA_003547095.1 of Diversispora epigaea. Lineage (NCBI taxonomy): Eukaryota > Fungi > Glomeromycota > Glomeromycetes > Diversisporales > Diversisporaceae > Diversispora > Diversispora epigaea. The sequence continues at coordinate 218,051 of PQFF01000479.1, read as the reverse complement.
TATTATTTGAAATAATTAAACACCGTAAACAAAGAAAATAACTGTAAATCCCTTTTCCGCATGTAAAATCTTTAATACTTACTTGACTCAATAACAAAGTTACTTCTCGCCTTTTTCTTAAAAACACAATTCCAAAAATCCTTCTTTGTTGAGAACACACAATTCCAAAAATTCTTCTTTGCTGAAAACACTCAATTCCAAAAATCCATATTTGCTGAAAACACTCAATTCCAAAAATCCATATTTGCTGAAAACACTCAATTCCAAAAATCCATATTTGCTGAAAACACTCAATTCCAAAAATCCATATTTGCTGAAAACTACGAACACTTTGGCACTGGTAAATGAATAGGCGATCAAGAAGGTACTAGTAGCACAGAACAGAAAAATACTTTGGCACTCATGAAGGCAATATACAAGTATATATTGCGTAAACTTGGCTAACCTATCTGCAACTGGCTTTGTAGCCAGTCAACTCAATAACTTGAGTTGTCGTTTGCACTTCGTTTACATGCAACGGGCATCAAAGCATCCAAGTTTCTCCTCACTTTGGCACTCATATCCTCATTGTGCTAAAAGTAATGTTCAAGGACCTAAGCATCACACAGGCACTCATGTTACGCAGCAGAGATCTCCCCGTGTACGCGCCTTCTTGCTTTTTTCGCATGTAAAATCTTTAATACTTACTTGACTCAATAACAAAGTTACTTCTCGCCTTTTTCTTGAAAATACACAATTCCAAAAATCCAAAAATCCAAAATCCAAAAGTCCAAAAATCCAAAAATCCAAAAGTCCAAAAATCCAAAAATCCAAAAGTCCAAAAATCCAAAAATCCAAAAGTCCAAAAATCCAAAAATCCAAAAGTCCAAAAATCCAAAAATCCAAAAGTCCAAAAATCCAAAAATCCAAAAGTCCAAAAATCCAAAAATCCAAAAGTCCAAAAATCCAAAAATCCAAAATCCATATTTGCTGAAAACTACGAACACTTTGGCACTGGTAAATGAATAGGCGATCAAGAAGATACTAGTAGCACAGAACAGAAAATACTTTGGCACTCATGAAGGCAATATATACAAGTATATATTGCGCTAAACTTGGCTAACCTATCTGCAACTCAATAACTTGAGTTGTCGTTTGCACTTCGTTTACATGCAACGGGCATCAAAGCATCCAAGTTTCTCCTCACTTTGGCACTCATATCCTCATTGTGCTAAAGTAATGTTCAAGGACCTAAGCATCACACGGGCACTCATGTTACGCAGCAGAGATCCCCCCGTGTACGCGCCTTCTTGCTTTTTTTTCGCAATTTCGCCTAAATTAAATAAAACTTATTTAGTATTTTCTTTAAAAATAATACAACTTACTTTATCCCCCCCCCCCCCC
>PQFF01000479.1:157440-216284 GCA_003547095.1 Diversispora epigaea | reverse complement strand
CCCCCCCCCCCCCTCAAACACGGGCACTCGCGTGTGCAGTGATAAAAAATATAGCAAAAGACATGAGAAGAGTTAGAAAACGGAAGTAATAAAGGAAGAAAAACAAAAAAGAAAGAAAGAAAGAAAATACCTTCCTTTTCTACAGTTTGAAATAAATGAAATATAGTTAACGAAGGTATAACTAAAAGAAAGAAGAATTATAATAATATTATTTAGAGGTTATTAAAAACGAAATAACAAAAAAGCGGAAAAGGGAAAAAAGAAAAAGTTGAAAAAAAAATAAAATGAGAGAAAAAAACGCGTTTATATAAGATGTTGTGTTACACGCAACCTATTGTACATGATTGTGACACAAGATCATGTGGATTTAAACATTTTAATCACGAGCATCCTTAATCTAGACCCGCAAATCGTCCTTTGGTTGGGTGAATATATGAAAAGTTTCATTTTTGATAGATCAGGGGTTATTTTTTTGATATATCAAGATGCACGTAAAAAAGTGATTATTTTTTTGATATGCCTATAATTGTTTATTTATAGATGCATCAAAAAAATAACTATTTTGTCACATGAAAATAATATATATCAAAAAGATAACCATAGATCTATCAAAAACGAAAATTTTGCGTCCGCGGCAGACTCTTGTTCTGTCGGAAGTCAGATTGGCGAGTCATGAGTAAGAGTTAACCAACTCATTGGTTGCTTAAATAGCTTTTATTCAACAAAACACTAATACCTGAATTTTTTTTTTTCATTTGAATTTTCCGCAAATTATGCATTTCTACATAATGAGAAGTTGGAAAAATGAAGTACTTGAGGCTACAACAAGAATCTTACCTATTAGAGATACTGTAATTATTTTGATAATATAATGTCTGAAATAACTCTTCATTTGGACCACTAAAATAAGGGTATCTATGTAGCTAATGTGATATCGGCACGTTGATTAGTCTTCCCTACAGATCTATATTAACCAAAGTGTAGGTTATGTTGCAGGTGGGAAACAGAAATATCGTATAATATACGTTTGTATCATTTTTTATTTTAATTTTGATCATTAATGAAATAAGAAAAAGTAGCTTAAATAAGGAGATAGGAGATGCTGTAAAGTTAGTGTGAGAGACACAAGTAAGTCAAACGGAAAATGGAGCTATTAAGGATATTGAAAAGCACAAGGAATATTTTGATCGTGAATTTATTAATGTATACATTAAATCAAGCTAGCTCAAATCCTTTTTGTAATATTAGTCCAATTCTTATCGTCCTCTCACCATTAGACAATTTATGTACTTGTTATCGTGTGTTTTATTTTTATCTATCAATAAAGAATTCAGGCCAATTTTCAAGAATTGTTTTTTTGTATATATATATAATTTTCCTTGAAAACAGGTGATCATTATTTTTTATCACAGAAGTTTCAGTTATATAATTAAACTTTCTCTGATTTCGGAAATATTATTTAGCTTAACAATCCGGTGTAGAGCATCCACATGTGTCGATAAAAATTTTGTCTGAGCCTGCCACCTGAAGTATAATTTAGTAACAAACGTTTGAACTTAAGATTTTTTCCAAGAGTTCCAGCATCATCAAACATTGACTTTCAAGTATTCCAGTACTGATATCAGGGAGAACATACTGATCCAGAAATTTAGTGATTAAGTATTAAGCGATTGTTGAAATAACGATGCTTTTATCTTCAACTTCATCAGGTATGACTTCACTCGCAGGAAGCTGGTATGAAGGTCGCATTTAATGCCTTCATATTTTCTGTTGCGAATAAAAATGTAGAAGACTTTATACCATAAACGAAAACTGAATACTGATCCTAAGGTCAACTGCACCATTATATTAATTAGAAATATCGTATCACAACAGTTTTTCTATCACAAACTATTATCAACAGATGCTATGATAACTATAATACAAACCGTAATGTTGACTCTAAAGAACAAAAGGATATAAAAAACATTAGTAAAAGCTAAGGACAAGGCTTCTATATTTTTTTCAAAATTTTAAACCCGAAACCTTCATTTCTCAAAGGAAATGATGAAATATTCAAGGGAATAAATAATGAAGAACTGAATTGTATTAAGCGAAAAATTCAAGATTTGTTTTTTTTTAAATAATTATAAATCATTTATTAAATTATATAAATTTAAATTTATTAAATATTAACAAAATATATAAATAAAAATTTTTTATTGAATAATATTACCATTAAATGTATTTTATTTTATACAAAAACATATTGGATATTATTCACGATAATAACCAACTAATGTATTAAAACTTTGCAAAAAAAATAATTGCATTTTTAAAATTTTACGTATAATCGATGAGCATCAAATTCGTTTAATAAAGTTATAATCAAACAAAGCTGTCTGAAAAAGTTAGTTATTCTCATTAAAACAAAATCCATATTAGTAGAATTTTAAGTGTAACAAACAACATAGTATTATTGTTTGAAAATACTATATTTGGATTTAACAAAGGTAAACGCGAAATACATCGCTGACGTATGTGGATGTATAGTTAGGTGTATTTTTTATTTGTTTTAAAAACAAAAAACAATATACTTACCTTTCTCTCCTTTTAAGTAAAAACACTCTTAGCATTTTTTTTTAAAAAAAAAAATATACTTACCTCTTTAATTTTAACAATAATTTATAAATGATTTGGCGATTACCAATTAATATTATTACTGCACCTCTGCATTTGTTTATTTTTTTTTTATAAATACGAGGGAAAGTAAGTTTAGCAAATACTTTATTATTATCTCACGGAGTCTTTAATATTCAAATTTTATTTTCGTGCATATTATCAAGCATTTATAATTATTGAGGTTTTTTTTTTCGTTATTTTTTCATGGAATTTTTTTGACTTGAATAACCAGAAACCCATGCAAAAGGCCAATATAAGAGTCACCAGCAATAACAGTTCAGGACTCAAAGGGGTTGTGTCAAAATTATCGTGTTATTTTGTTACCTGAGTTCACATGAACACCCGTGATGTCAGGTAAGTAAGGACAACTTCACGTGTTAATAATTCAAAAATAATTCAACACAGGGATGGCTGAAAAGTCATTTGAATTACCAAAAAAATTAGATCTTGAAGACATGCGATATTTTCATAAATTATTATTTTTTAAATGTTATAATTTTTTGACATTTTTGACATAATAATAATAATGGTAATAATAAATATTAATAAATAATAATAAATAATAATAATAATCATTAATGAACTTGAAAAAATATTAATTCATCAATAATAGTAATAATAATAATAATAATAATAATAAATAATAAATAGATAATATATAAGTATTAATGAATTATGATTGGTTAGTTTAAATGACCTGGTCATTTAAAATTTGAATGAAATGACCTAATGACTTTGGTCATTTGTCATTTACCATCACTGACATCACATGTGCAATGGCTCGTTGTATATGTACGGAGAAATACATGGTCAAAATTGGGTGGATCCAAAGTATTTCGTTGTCCTAGTTGTACATCGGTGCTCGAAATATATCTTGCCCTGTCACATGTCAACCAAAATTAAAAGTCGGTTTATGCCGGCGCTAAGTCCTACCCCCTGAGATCTTAATGAACTTGTATTTCCTTATTGGGATAATTGTAGGTGCACACAAAAATTGACACGTTTTTTGGTTTTTATCAACATTATCAACCAATCAATGTAGAACAACACAGCAAAACAGATCTACAATGCAGTTTATTTGATCTTTATATAAGCGTTTTTTAAACTATCTTTCCTTTTAATACATTATTATTATTATTATTATTATTATGAAGCTCACATCCATATCTTTTTGGGGACTTTTATTATTACTTTCGGTTGATCTTATATACGGAGGGACGGATTATTACTCAATTTTAGATGTTCCTCGTTCCGCAACAACCCGAGAAATAAAAAAAAAGTATAAACTTTTATCAAAAAGATACCATCCCGACAAAAATCCCGGAGACAAGGAAGCGGAACAAAAATTTGTTCAATTAGCGCAAGGTAAATAAATTTTCAAGGCTCCGATAATCAAAAAAATTCGCGTTTTTTAGTTCAATGACTTTAGATTTTTGGAGTTAACGTTTGATAATGAAGGGAATGAATTAATCATATAAAAAACAAGGAGCGTTAACAAGTTCGAGAAAGTACGAAATACGTTTAATGAAATATCTAAAATTATGATTTTTTTTGGGGGTGAATCGAATTAATTTTTAAAATCTAGCATACGAAGTTTTATCGGATGATGAAAAACGTTCATTATATGATCAATATGGTGAAGAAGGATTGAAACATAATACGGGAGGTCAAGGCTTTCATAATCCTTTTGACATTTTTAGAGATTTCTTTGGTATGTTGATTTATACATTATCAATTTTTACATCAATTTTACATCAATTTTTATGAAATAATTAAAATTAATTCTAAAATAATAATAAAATTACTTTAAAAATAATTTAAATAATTAGGTCATGGTAATCAACAAACAGAACGTAGAGGACCAGATGTAGTAATGGAATTAGAATTAGAATTAAAAGAATTATATTTAGGAACTCAATTCGAAGTTGATGTTTCAAAACAAGTTATATGTGAAAAATGTAGAGGAACCGGTGCAAAAAGTGCAGATGATTTAATAACATGTACGTCTTGTAATGGGAATGGTGTAAAAGTGGTTAAACAAATGCTTGGACCTGGGATTTTTCAACAATTTCATTCAACGTGGGTATTATTATTATTATTATTATTATTTAATAATCAAATATGGAATTTTCTCTTTTTTTTTTTTGAATTTATTTATTTTTTTAATTATTATATATATTGGAATATTAATTATTAATTAATTATTTTCTTTAGATGTGATAAGTGTGATGGGAAAGGGAAAATTGTAAAAACAAAATGTCCGGTTTGCGAAGGGAAAAAAGTTCGTCGTACGAATGAGCAATTAACCGTTATCATTGATGCTGGAATGGCAGATGGTGATGTAAAGGTAAATTTATCAAACTAAATATTTTTTTTTTTTGAATTTATTTATTTTTTTAATTATTATATATATTGGAATATTAATTATTAATTAATTATTTTCTTTAGATGTGATAAGTGTGATGGGAAAGGGAAAATTGTAAAAACAAAATGTCCGGTTTGCGAAGGGAAAAAAGTTCGTCGTACGAATGAGCAATTAACCGTTATCATTGATGCTGGAATGGCAGATGGTGATGTAAAGGTAAATTTATCAAACTAAATATTTTTTTTTTTGAAAAAAAGAAATTTACAATTGTCGAATAACAAAAAAAAAAAAAATTTTTTTAAATTAGAAATTTGATAAAGAAAGTGATGAAGCTCCAGATACAATACCTGGTGATATTATATTTAGAGTAAAAACTATCCCTCATCCACAATTTGAAAGAAAAGGTGATGATTTATATACAAGAGAAACCATATCGTTAATTGATGTAAGTTAACAGAATATATATGAGAGAGTGTGGATTATTATATTATTATTTATTTTATTTTGAACGTTAAATTTTTAATAAATTTTGTTAAAAAATTTTCAGGCATTAACGGGTTTTGAAAAGAATTTCACACATCTTGATGGAAGAACAGTAATATTGAAACGTGATCAAGTTACTCAACCAGGATTTGTCGAAGTAATTGAGAATGAAGGAATGCCTCAAAAAGAAAGGAAATCTAAAGGAGATTTATATGTAGAATATACAGTAGTATTCCCTTCGGTTATAGATGGAAATAAAAAACAAGGTAAAAAAAATATAATCTTATAAGTATCATATCAAATATGAAAATATATTAAATTTTTATTCATATATTTATCTTTTAGGATTAAAAAATCTTTTTCCTAATGCGGACCGAATAACTTCAAAACACGAACATAAAGAATTATAGTATCAAAAAAAAAAAAATTTCACGATTATTTTAGATAGGTCGCGTATATACATATATGTGTGTGTATGTGTGTGTGCATATGTATGCGTGTACAAATAATATAAATACTCACGTGGTGTCAATCCACTGATATAACAAACATTTCATTTACCACTGTACAACATTTTTCATTTCCTATTTAAATCATACAGATCAACTAATATAACACTAGTAAATATTTTAATAATTAACAAGAAAAAAAAATGTATTCTATTCATAATTTGTATTCTTTGATGTCGGGTGAATTAACTCATTCAGATAAAAAGTAAGGATAAATTAATAAAACCAATTTGAAGCTTCAGCTCTTCGAGGGTTGATAGAATAGTCTACTTTCTGTGTAGATCATCTGCTTCCTATTATCTTGATTGTAGATTTCATTGTTATTACTGGAGTTTGCAATGTATTGATAAGAGATAAGATACGTCTTTAGATTGTGACAGATTTTTTGAATCGTCGATCATCACGGAAAAATTTTTGTAAATTCTCGTGACATCCAAAAAAAGATGATTAAAATTTCTGATAATCAAAATCATACGATTCATATATTTAAAAAAAATGTCTCAATTTGTTCGTTCGTTTCTTCATAAAACATATCTTCGTCCCTTAGTTGGTTCTTATGCATATTCCACTATATCTTCACCTCTACAACACTTGAAAAACATTACAGTCTATGGTTCGGGTCTTATGGGAGCTGGAATTAGTCAAGTAGCAGCACAAAAAGGTTATGCGGTGACCATGGTGGATCTTGATGAAAAAGTATTAGACCGAAGTATAAATATCATCAAGGCATCTTTACATCGAGTGGCTAAAAAACAATTTGAAGACAATGAAATAAAACAAAAAGAATTAATCGATTTTACTTTATCAAACATAAAGACCAGTACCAATTCTTCCGAAAGTTCCAAAGATGCCGACATGATCATTGAGGCGATCATCGAAGATATTTATCAAAAACAGCAATTATTTGGTTCATTGGATGAAATTACACCAACGAAAACAATATTTGTTACTACCACTTCAAGTTTACCTATAAAAGAAATTGCAAAGGTGACGAAAAGAGTGGATCGATTCGCCGGATTACATTTTTTTAATCCTGTTCCACAAATGAAATTGGTGGAAGTGGTTAGAACTGGAGAAATTAATGATGAAACTTATGAAACTTTAATGGAATTTGTGAAAAATTTGGATAAAACTCCTGTCGCTTGCAAGGATACTCCTGGGTAAATGGTAAATCAAAAACATATTAATCTACAACACACATTATATATTATATTATATACTATATTATATACATATATATATATTATATATATATATATATATATATATGTACTATATTTTGTAGATTCATCGTCAATCGTCTCTTAGTACCTTACTTATTGGAGGCAATTCGTCTTGTTGATCGTGGCGTGGCTGATCCAAGAGACGTTGATATGGCTATGAAATCAGGTGCCGGAATGCCTATGGGTCCTTTTGAATTATGTGATGTTTGTATTTATTTATTTTATTATTTATTATGCATTTTTTATCTCATACATACATACATATGTATATATATATACATTTATTTATTAATTTATTTTAACTTAATTTATTCTAGTTTATTGGATTAGATACATTAAAGTCGATTGTAGATGGTTGGCGTAAGAGCGGTAATATTGATCCCCACATTGTTGCGCCAACAAAGATGCTAGATGATCATGTCAAGGAAGGTAAACTTGGACGTAAAACTCGTGAAGGATTCTTTTCTTACTAGTTTGGTTTTTTTTTTTGAGTACCTTGTCAGACTTGTTTTAAATTTTATGAAATACATACGTTGTACAAACCTAAATATTATCAATGAATTTTTATTGGGAGGATAATATGATACAAATAGTCATTATTATTTTTTTAAATAAAATAATTCCACATGAACAAATGAAGATCCATATCAAAGTCTTGCCTTGAAAAAGTTAAAAACTTGATTTATAAAACATTTTTCAGCGTAACCCGTATAACTAAAGTAACACAATGAACTAGCAAAACTATTTTCTAATTAACTTTAACTTTTGATAAAAACCTGACAAAACAATCAAATTTCTTAAACAAAGGTTTTGACACCTGCTATCAATGTAAGCAGGTTAACATAAGTTAATAGTGTCCTATATATATTATTACTTTCACATGTGTTATCTCCTTTTGGTATTTAATGTAACATGAAAATTTTTTTATTTAATAAAAAATGGAACTGCATGAAGAAAACTTTCACCTTAAAACGATTAAAAAAAAAATAAAAATCAACTGATAGTACTGATAGTTTAAACTTTAAACTGATAATATATTATTAATAATGCGAAATTAAACAGTATATATATAACTTTTAATTAACTTTATTATTATTTGCTGATAATTTTAACTATAAACATCTTAACGGTACAGTTAAATGAGCATGCATTATGCGCGGGGGTGTGGGAAGCGTGGTGATTGAGGCAATTAACTAAAAAAAAACTACATTTGGAAAAAAAAAAATAGGTATAGGGTTCAAAGGTAGTTCAAAGGTAGTTTAAGGAGTTTTATATAAGAAGTTGGCGGGGAAGTAATTATTCTTTGATTGGTTAGACTTCATATATATAAATACATTAATTCTTGCGTTTTTCGTTGATAATCAAATCCAATTGATGCAAAAACGAGAGTTATTACAGAAAAACGTGTGGACCCNAATGTAACATGAAAATTTTTTTATTTAATAAAAAATGGAACTGCATGAAGAAAACTTTCACCTTAAAACGATTAAAAAAAAAATAAAAATCAACTGATAGTACTGATAGTTTAAACTTTAAACTGATAATATATTATTAATAATGCGAAATTAAACAGTATATATATAACTTTTAATTAACTTTATTATTATTTGCTGATAATTTTAACTATAAACATCTTAACGGTACAGTTAAATGAGCATGCATTATGCGCGGGGGTGTGGGAAGCGTGGTGATTGAGGCAATTAACTAAAAAAAAACTACATTTGGAAAAAAAAAAATAGGTATAGGGTTCAAAGGTAGTTCAAAGGTAGTTTAAGGAGTTTTATATAAGAAGTTGGCGGGGAAGTAATTATTCTTTGATTGGTTAGACTTCATATATATAAATACATTAATTCTTGCGTTTTTCGTTGATAATCAAATCCAATTGATGCAAAAACGAGAGTTATTACAGAAAAACGTGTGGACCCTAAAATCTGGAGAATTATTCGAAAGGGAAACAATTATTATTCTCTTATTACTCACTCCTTAATTCCCAAAGAATTTTGGGGGAATCCCGTGATAGCTATTAATCTTAAAGTTATTCTTTTTGATCCTATCCCTGGTAAGAAAATTTCCAATTAAAAAATTAAAACGTAATATCGGACTTAATATCGATCGATACGATATCGAACAACTTATATCATATAGACTTAATATAGAGTTTTAAAGTTTAATATAAATATTTAAGGTAACATTTAAAAAAAAAGAATTTAAATTGGATGTCGCTCATTTACATTTTTTTATTTTTATTGTGAATATCATTTCTGAAACTCGAAGAAACTTTCTCCTTTATCTTTATAAATATATTTATAAATATATTTATATATATATTTACGCCTTAACAATCTCAATTTCATTTTTTATTTTTTTTGGGAAACCTCACTTTCGAGAATTTAATAAAAATTTTTTTTTTCAGACACCGATTTTATTGAATGTACCAACGAAAAAAAAGAATAATAAAAACAAAATATAACTAGGAAAATTTTTTTTGATTCAAATAAAACAAAAATATAATCTAAATGACCCTTACCGAAACTTCCCAAGCTTTTATTGAAAAGAACGAAGAACTACGTATACAAGAACTGATAGCTGCATCTCAAAAGTTCCTAAGTCAAACTTCACAACCGCCTACTCCAACTGTTTCAACCACGACAACTTTTAATTTTCACCCAGAAGCCGTTGGTCAAGAGAAACAACAATTACGTTCTAGAAAATCAAAGTCTAAAATAAATTCTGAAAAAAATTTTGAGGATATTCCCGACATGTCTTTACCTATATCGCGTAACTCTTCAACTCCTTCTTTGACCAATATTACCAATAATCATACTCCTCCCCACATTCATGTTAGTAATAGTTCTATGGTTAATATAAATAGTGGACCGAATTCTGCTAGTATCGTGACTCCCACGAATCATAATCAAAGTGGTGGTAATAATTCACCTAATTCTACAAAAAATGATAATAAAAAGTCTCATCATCGAGAAAAATCTGAACCTGAAATTCCAACTGGACCTCCTGAATTAATAAGGGATCCAACTTCGGACTCTTTTTCATCTCACGCTTATAGTTGGCCTATCTTATTTGCTGTTGTACCGCCAATGGGGGCTCTCATTTATGGTAAATCGGATATATGGAGTGATTTTTTATTATTACTATTGATCGCTTTTTACTTATACAATATTATAAAAGGTATTTTTTTTAATTTTTTTTTTTTTTAATTTTATTATTTAATTAATTTATTTAATGACTCACCAGTGATTAGTGGTTACTTATAATCAAATTATTTATTGAAATTATTTACACAAGATATTTATTTATTGAAATTATTCACACAAGATATTTATTTATTTTTATAGTTCCCTGGGAATTATATTATGCAGCTAGATCAAGACGTGTTCTAAATGATCAAATTCCTGGTCAGAACGTAGATCTAGTTCAAGATGAACGACGAATTCGTGCAGCGACAGAACTTCGTCGACAAGAAACATATGCTTTATTATTCGTTATTGGATCTCCAATTCTTGGTGGATACGCCTTACATGGGGCCAAAATGTATTTAACTGATTATGATAAATACATTTCCCATTTCAACATTGTACTTTTCGTATTTGCGGCCGGAATTCGTCCATTAATGCATATAACTAGTCTTGCCAAAAATAGAACCTTACATTTACAAGAACAAGTTCATTACCCTAGCACGGAAGTTGAATTATTAAAAAGGCGGGTACAACATTTAGAATATGAATTATCCCAATTACGTCGAGGATTTGCCACGAAACGTGATGTCATTAGTGTGAGGGATGGATTTGAACCAACCATTTCTCAATTAAATCGGGCGGTTAGAAGATATGAGAAAAAAGAGCAATACCTTCGAAATTATTCTGATGAAAGATTTGCATATTTGGAATCCAAGATGCGAGAATTTGATAATTTTATTTCATGTAAATTACATGAGGAACAAGCACCACGTGGAATGTTTCAAGTCATGATCAACATTGGATTTTCCTTATTTGGGTACGCGAAATATATTTTACCTGGAGCATTAAGAGGGCCAAGACCAACTCCTATGTTAAAACCTGCTTCAAATTCAGATGAAGGAAATCAATTAAATGATGATATGACAAATGATAGAGAAATTTCTGATGGAAGTCTTCAAATGTAAAGAATTTTATATATATATATATTTTTTTTGTATAATAAATAGAAATTTTTTTTTTTTTCATAATTTTCATAATTTTCATAATTTTCATACCTTTACATAATTTTTCATACCTTTTTCAGATATCATTAATCCTACCGAAAAAAATAAAGTTTTTTTTTTTTTAAAAAAATAATATTTTAGAAAAGATTGATTGATGGAGAATTCATTATTATTATTATTTTTTTTTTTTTTTATACTCTTTGATTCGACTTTTGTACGAAAAAACTTTTCATTTTCTTTTGTATCATGTCGAATGTACAATATTCTTTATAAAGGATCATCACAAAGAGCCATTAAAAGTTTTACATAATTTATTAGTATAGTTTTATGTTTAGTCAATTATTTACAGTATCATTTATTTATTTATTTTTTTTATGTATATTTTTTTTTTTTTGATACCAATATATCAATAATGATTGAATAAGATATTTAAATATTTTGTAAGAAAGTAAAGTAAAGTAAAACTTCTATGCGAAAAAAAAAAAAAAAAAGTATTCTATGTCATTGTATGTTTTTTACTGTGCTGTAACCATGTGATCATCGTGAAAATATAAATATCATTAATTTCTATATTTTTTTTTTTCGGCTGCTAAATAAAAATATATATTATAAACCATTTTTTAGTGACAAAACATCATGCAAATCTTTGTAAAAACTCTTACCGGCAAAACCATCACACTTGAGGTTGAAGGGTAATATATATAAAAAATTCTTTTGATGCTAAAATGAAACCTCCCAAATAAAGAATTTCTCAATCAACAGAATGCTTAATGTTTTTGACTTTAAGAAAAATATTTTTTTATTAATGTGATATGTGTATAACTGATATTGATTACTTAGTACTGACACCATCGAAAATGTTAAAAATAAAATCCAAGATAAGGAAGGTAAAGTGATATTTTTATAATATAATCTAGTTTTAATTAAATTTAATTTTATAAAAAAAAAATAGAATTTTTTTATCAATTATTTCAATTAATATTATCATTAGGTATCCCTCCGGATCAGCAGCGTTTGATTTTTGCTGGTAAACAGGTAAAAAGAAAATTATTAGAATTTATGAGAGAATTTCTTGTCATAATAAATAATAATAATAATAAATAATAAATAATATTTTAAATATAGCTCGAAGATGGACGTAGTTTAGCCGATTATAATATACAAAAGGAATCCACTTTACATTTGGTTTTACGTCTTCGTGGTGGTATTATTGAACCTTCCCTTAAAGCCTTGGCATCAAAATATAATTGTGAAAAGATGATTTGTCGTAAATGTTACGCACGTTTACCTCCTCGTGCTACTAATTGTCGTAAGAAGAAGGTATTTATATCGTTTTTAAAGAATTTCTTGAATTGTATATTTCTCTCACACACATTATATACCCATTTCTAACATTTTGCACCCCATCATTATTATAATACTCATCATTTTTATATGGTAGTGTGGTCATACTAATCAATTACGTATGAAGAAGAAACTCAAGTAAATGCTTAAAAATAAAATGTTTGCCAAATTTTCTATATCTCCTTTAGTTTGGTGGTTATAGAGAGAAAGGTGTTGGGTTAAACATTATTTTTATAATAATAATAATAAATTTTTAAGAGGAAATTCTTCAAGTGGAAATTGAAAATCAAATAAATTATTATCGTTATCTTTATTATCATTATTGTTCAATATAAATGCTATTATCAATTTTCCAATTATTTGATAAATATTTTGGTTTAGCATAATTTAAAAAATGGGATCTCCAATTTTTTATAAAGTTCTCAAGTAATGGCCATCTTTTCTTTAATTTCCAAATTTTATAATTGTTATCAATATTATTATTATCAACTTCATTGTTAAATATTTCTTGTTCACCTGTTTCCAATGAAATTTTAATATAATAATATTCTTTCATTAACGAATTGATAACAAATTTCCCGTGTTCAATGAATTCTGGATTTCTTTGATATTCTGGCAATTCAATTGCCTTTTGTAAAATTGAATTAAAGAATTTTGGATCAAGAATATTTTTGTCGTTGTCTTCATCATTATTGTTATTTTCATTATCGTGTTCGACATCATTAATTTGAATATTTTGATAATTATACCATTCTAGAACAATTTTTTTTAATTCTTGAATTCGTTTATCAGGAATTTTATTTTGGTTTCTTTTCCGATTATTATTGTTATTATTATTATTATTACTATAATTATTGTGATTATGATTATAATTATTATTATTATTATTGATGACCTTTGACTCTTTATTTTTTTCCTTCTCTTCATTCTCTTTTTCCTCCTTATTATCATGATCATCAACAATATCTTTCATGTTATTAAATTCTTTCAATAAGGCTGAAGCAGCTTTTCTTACTTTTGCATTATAATCCAATCGAATTTGTGCTTGACCTAATGGAAAATTAAATTTTTGAGAAATTTGTTTTTTGAATTCCGTTGCAAATGTTTCGTAAGTTAAATGACATTTTATACACATTAATAAAATGTCATGACTCTATGTAAAATGTATATAAAATGTATATAAATATAAATTTATGATAAAAATAATTCTTATTACATTATTTATATTATATTTTCTTACCGCGTGTGATTTTATAACTTCCGGCATATATTTCCTATACATGTTTGGAACTTTAAAAAAGTTTAAATTATTTATTCAATAACAATAATAATATTCATTAAAAAAGAATAAATTTCTTTAATTACCAACATGATGTAAAGTCGAATTTTCATTATTTCCACAACAAACACAATAATTCATTTTATCTTCCAGAAAATAATTATCATCATCATCATCATGTTGAAAGTGATGCCCTAAACCTTTGGGAATAAAGTTTAATTGAATACTATCTTCCGATATTTGAGTTGCTAAATTGCGTGATAGATACCATAACGCTTTCTTACTGTCAAAAAAATTATTTATTATTATTATTATTGTTATTATTATGAAAGAAAGAAATTATATAGAAAAGAAATTAGAAAAATGTATTAAAGAATACATTGTTTAGAAAGTACCTATTACAACGAAACATTAATTCATTTTCTAAAGAATAAATTTTCCAATTTTCATATACTTGTTTGCTTTTCGTTGGCATTCGTTTCATTATTATAATGATTATTATTTATTATGATGATTATTATTTATTATCTAAACTATCTTTATTACCTTCACTGCCGTTAACATTTTTTTATTCAATTAAATTTATAACATTTTACCTTTTTTATTGATCTTTAATTATAGTGTGACAAAAAAATCTCTTCTTAACCAATAGCCATGTCTCTTCCTACAGTCGAAGAAATACAAAAATGGAAACGGTTGGAAGTTATTGAATTCTTACGAAATAAAAAAGAAGACTTGGATCTTGAAGAAGAAGATATTCAGATAATTAAAGATAATCGGGTTGCCGGTGACGCTTTCCTTAATTTATCTGAGGAAAGGCTAATAGCTTCACCTTGGTGGACCAGCTGGAGCGATCGCAGGATTGATTAGAAAAATTAAAAGCAAAGAGGAAAGTAAGTAACTCAACTTTATTTGAATATTTAAAATCTACACCACTTTCTGTGCTGTCATTATTTTTTTTTATTAACCTGTGCCTTATATATTTATTTCTATATATTTCTATATAGCTAGTGTAGAACTGAAAAATCTTTGGAAAGCTTTAAAAGACACAAAAATTAATGAACAAGAAAATTTCCTTGAGCTTCCAAAATCTACCAAGTTTTTAGGAGATACAAACATTCTATTTATCCGTAAATGTTACCACGACTTGCTCAAAGTTGTCTTTGATGAGAAAGTAAGAAGATTACGTATCACTGGTAATCCGGGAATTGGGAAAACCTTTTTTGCCTATTACATACTTTATATGCTTGCACAGAAAGATGAAATAATTGTTTATGATAGTTGTGCTAAGGATTCTCCAATTGTTTTTGACAAGGAAAAAGTCATCGAAGTTTTGAATTTAAAAGAAAAGATTTCATATCTAAACAAACCAAATGTTTGGTACATTGTGGATGGCAAGATACCAGTGAAAGTTGAGGCCAAAACAATTCTTGTCTGTTCGCCTAAGAAAGATTATTATAGAAACTTTGATAAGTATATTGGGACAACAATACGATTCATGCCAGTGTGGTCTTGGAATGAGATTGAGACATGTAGAAATAGGATGTTTAATAAACTTAATAAAAGTTATGTTAAAGATTTATTCTTGAAATGGGGAGGGATTCCTCAATTTATTTTGGAAAAAGCCGAAGATGTTTCTCAGCAGATATTAATCGAGGAAGCAATTGTTAAAAGTAATGCAAGATTATTAGATTTTGTTGGAGAAATTGACCATGATGAAGACACTATTCACAAGCTCATCCATATACACACAAATCTTCCAGGCGAAGAGAATGAAGAGTATACAGAAATTCACTATGTTAAAAAATTTATACTATTTGCATCTGAGTATGTGGCTACGAGTGTGATAGCCAAACTTGAAAAAAATTACAGACGACAGTTAAGAAATTTTGTATTGTCAAGCTCATCCGAAAGTGAATACAGTACACTCCAAAGTAACATATTTGAGCAGATTGCCCATCAAATTTTGTAAAAAGAAGGTTTATTTAAAATTCGTTCTTTAGAATCTGTCTCTGATAAAGATACACTTGATATGAAAGAATATCCTAAATTGTTATTTAATGAAATTGAAGAGATTAAGGATGGCAAATATTGTAAGTTGATTCAATAGAATTTTGAATCTGTTGATGCAATTGTTGCTCCTAATACGCTCTTTCAGATTACTGTGGGTACAAGTCATCCTATTAAGATGAATGGCTTGAAAAAGCTTATTAGCAAGTTAGGTGGTGAGAAAGGAACAAATGATATTGATTTTTATTTTGTCTTGCTAAAAGATTTATATATCAAATATCAGTACAAAAGATTTATACTACTAATAATACTGTTGCTAAAAATCCGCCACATTGGATTACCGATCGTGTTAAACAATATGCCTTGGAAATTGACCTTTCTGAACATACAAATTGGCTATAGTTTGGAAGTGAGTGGAAGTTTTTATTAATAAATCTTCTTATTAGTTTAGTTTGATTATAATAATAATAATAATAATAATAATAATAAATATAAAAATAATACTTTTATCCATATCAATTATTGGAAATGTTATTCAAGTATCTTCATTATTAAATAACAAAGCGTGATAAAAGTTATAAGTTAAATTGCTACCTATTAAAAAAAACTTTCAAGATTGTTATTGTAAATTATTTAAATTCTACTATCTTAATTAAAAAAAAGCATGACGATAAACTATACTGTCCTAGACCCCGGGAATCTTCAGATTAGGAAAAATAAAGAATATAACTTTTTGCAAAATCTGGTTTAACGAAATCAAAACCATTCTCCCAACCATCTATCGTTTAATCTCAACTGATTGTTTTTTTGTCAGAAGTGAAAGCTAACATATGTAGAAATTACACGAACTGCCCATAATGTCTGATCTGTATATTTTTCACCACCACAGGTAAGAATCTCCGGTTCTCCAGATTTATTGTATAGCCTGACATTTTATGGGTCCTGATCACGACCATATTAATTTTTTTTTCTTTTCACTTCTCAATTACGAAATCTGGTTATGCCTTCGTATCTTCTGTTGCGATGAAAAATACATGCGAATAAAACGTGATAACCTTTATTTTATTATTTATTACTATAATTACAAATTTTTGATGTTTGTCTTCGATGATATAATTTGAATTAAAAACACATGCAAATAAAATGTGATAACCTTTTTTTTTTAATTAACATTAAACAATAAATAATAAAAATAATAAAATTACAACCCGTTACAAGAATATTTTAAACCTTGGACTTCATTATTATTATTATTATCATAATTACAATAAATTGCTATTTGAAATAACTAAACACTATAAACAAAAATAACTATAAATCCCTTTTCCGCATGTAAAATCTTTAATACTTACTTGACTCAATAACAAAGTTACTTCTCGCCTTTTTCTTGAAAATACACAATTCCAAAAATCCAAAAATCCAAAAGTCCAAAAATCCAAAAATCCAAAAGTCCAAAAATCCAAAAATCCAAAAATCCAAAAGTCCAAAAATCCAAAAATCCAAAAGTCCAAAAATCCAAGGTACTAATAGCACAGAACAGAAAATACTTTGGCACTCATGAAGGCAATATATACAAGTATATATTGCGTAAACTTGGCTAACCTATCTGCAACTGGCTTAGTAACCAGCCAACCCAATAACTTGAGTTGTCGTTTACACTTCTTTTACATGCAACGGGCATCAAAGCATCCAAGTTTCTCCTCACTTTGGCACTCATATCCTCATTGTGCTAAAAGTAATGTTCAAGGACCTAAGCATCACACGGGCACTCATGTTACGCAGCAGAGATCTCCCCGTGTACGCGTCTTCTTGCTTTTTTCGCAATTTCGCCTAAATTAAATAAAACTTATTTAGTATTTTCTTTAAAAATAACATAACTTACATTATCCCCTCCAAACACGGGCACTCGCGTGCGCAGTGATAAAAATATAGAAAAATATATAAGAAGAATGAGAAGAGTTAGACAACGGAAGTATTAAAGGAAGAAAAAACAAAAAAAAAAGAAAGAAAATACCTTCCTTTTCTACAGTTTGAAATCAATTAAATATAGTCAACAAAGGTATAACTAAAAGAAAGAAGAATTATAATAATATTATTTAGAGGTTATTAAGAACAAAAGAATAAAAAGCGGAAAAGGGAAAAAAAAGAAAAAGTTGAAAAAAAAATCAAATGAGAAAAAAACGCGTTTATATAAGATGTTGGCACATGATTGCTACACATGATTGTTACGCAAAAGTTCATTTTTGATAGATCAGGGGTTATTTTTTTGATGAGTGTCCTTAAAATAGACCCCGGGTCTAGGTTTTTATCCTAGACACCCTATATAAATAAATTTTTTTAAAGTAGCTAACACGTGATGCATACAATTGTGAGAGTGTAGACCCTGGGTCTAGGATAAATTTATCCTTTTTTGATATATTAAATTTTCATGTGACAAAATAGTTATGTTTTTGATGCATCTATAAATAAACAATTATAGGCATATCAAAAAAATAAAGACTTTTTTCACGCGTATCATGATATATCAAAAAAGTCTATCAAAAATGAACCTTTTGCGATTGTTACAGTTTATCGTCATACCTAAAATAACATGTGATCCATAATATCTTTTTCACAAATTTTTTTCGTAGAAATTGATAGAAATAAGAGTATGTATTGCGATTTCTTCATTATATGGGTTGAAAAATTTTTTATCTAGAGTTTATAAAGTTTATAAAGAGTAAAAATACAATAAGCAGCAATATTTTAGTGAACCATTTTTTGTTTAATAAAAATATTAGCCAGAAGTCTCAAAATTAGATTTTTTTGCAAGTTTATAAATATAAATTTTAAGAAAATTTTGTCTTCTGTTTTTGTGAAAACAAAATTACATTTCCCACATCACTCTTCAAATAAAGATGAGGACTCACTGGCTGTGTCGTTTAAAATTAAAAAATTAAAAATTTTTTCACGTCACTCAAAATGAAAAGCGATTTACATTTACTCGTCTACCCCAGAGGGTGCAGATCACGCACGAAAAAAATAAAAAAATAGTATGTATGACGTGAATTTGAACCAAAGAAAGTATATGAAATTTATTTAAAATTAAAAGTGATCAATTATTATTAAACATATTACTAAATAAAAGACAATTATAGATAAATGATAAATATAAGAAATAAAAAAGAATAATAAAATAATACAAATGACGAAGAAAAAATAAAGGATATGCACAATTAACGGTGTAAGCAGGGTTGTTATTATACCAGTTTTTAGACCGTTTAAACATATAAAAAACCTAATTAGACATATTGTAGTCTAAATATTTTTTTTATTAACAACCAGCACATGCGTGTTTGCACTCCTTCCTAGCACAACACTCAGCCCCAATAATTGGAATATAACAGTCCTTACAAGGGCAATGGCGAGCATAAAGAGTACGAGCAGTAACACCTTCGGGGAAGCCATTAAGCGTGACATCAGAAGGAGCACCCTCCGTTTGGAGAGAAGCGAAAATCTATTTATTGATTAGATTTTTTTGTTTAAATAAATAATCTAGCCTTAGTAAGCGCCAAAGCATAACTAGATTAAACACATACCAGGAAAAGACTGAGGAGCTCCAAGATGAAAATTTGTTTGAAATTCATTGTTCAAGGATACTTTTAATGTAGATTTCTCGAAGAATTTAATTTAGTATTTGTTTTTGTTTGACTTTTTTTTGCTGAGACTTGTGCAAGTGGTCTTTTATATCGAGATCCATGGGAATGGTTATTGCCTATATGATTATCATTATCTTTAAATAGAACGAAACTCCCATAAAAAATTTATTCATATCAGAAAACTCGTGAACATCACCCATGGAGATCGTGAATATGACAAAAATTACAAAATAAAAATCCATTATACTATAATATGAATACTATATATATAATCTACAATTAATATAAATTTTATAATTATTATTCTTTAAGTATGTTTATTTAAAAGTGTATTTAAAAGTGAATTTAAGCATATCCATATTTTCAAATTCATTATAATAATTATAATCTAGTTGATCTTTGCAGAAGCAGCAAAGACTGAAGGGTTTCACATAATCTTATCTTCTCTTCATTACATTGTTTTAAAGTTTTGTTTAAAGATTTATTTATTAAAATAAAAAATATTTTAGAAACAATTTTCTTATAAAAATTGCTAATTCTTAATCAAAATCAAAGATCTATTTTAGATTTTGAATTATATTTTTTCTAAATTAGATTAAATAATTTTAATTATAATTTTTAGTTTAAGAAAAAACCCATTTTTTCCAATGTTATATTATCTTATGCACTGAAAGATCAATTTTAAATGTTGTTTAAGTAAATATTATAAGATTTTAAAGAAAAGTTTAAAATATAATTCTCAACAAAAACGTGTTTTATTATTGGGTATGCTTGTGTAGATGACTCAGAGATAGGAATACTTCTATTTGATATTTTAGGTATTACCCTTTAGTAGTGTTGTAATCCTTAATCCGGTAAATCCGGATCATAATTCGGATTATATATATATTCTTAATTTTTTTTTAAAAAAAAACATTTAAAAAAATACTTTTTTAAAATAAAATAATAAAAATTATAAAATAAATAATATTAAATTATAAATTTGCATTTTATTTAAGGATAAGGATTTATAATTCGGATTTAATCAAGAAAATCCGGATCTAATCCGGATTGTATTTTGAAATAGGATTCCAACACTACCCTTTAGAATATAAAGTGATAAATTTTTTTTAGAAGAAATATACTTTTAATATATTAACTCTTCACCAGAACTTGAGTTTCGGGTGGAAAGTTCTTGTTTAGACCAATTTTTTTTTTTGTTCAATTTATTTTTCTAGTTCTTTTATACAGTAAATCAATGACAGAAAAAAGAAGGAAATAAAAGAGGGAAATTATAAATAGTATTAACTATTTCTTTATTTTATTATATACTTTTATATTGAAACCTTTACATATTTAAATATTAAAAAAACTTATCGATATACTATATAAAATATTTATAGTTGCTACAGTCATAACTTATGACAATCTTTTAAAAAATAAAAAAGATACGTCACATCCTACGTCTATGCCGTGACTTGGAGGGATCATTATTTTTTTTAAAAAAAAAATCGAAAAAATTTAATATCTTTATTTTAGTACTATATATATATTTTTATATAATGAGGCCAGTCAAAATATTATAAAAAAAAAAAATTATATGCTACATAATTACAATATCTAATTGTAATCTTCATGATCTATTATGAAATATGGTAAAATGTTACAAAAATGTTATAAATATTGTTATGAAATATGAAATATGATAAAATGTTATAAATATTATGAAATATGATAAACTATTTTAAACTATTAATAAATATTATATAAACTATTTTAAACTATTAATAAATATTATATAAACGATTTTAAACTATTAATGAATATTATATAAACTATTTTAAACTACTATTTTAAACTATTATTTAAACTATTTTAAACTATTTTAAACTATTAATAAATATTACATAAACTATTGGTTACAAACTGATAAACTTAGATTATAATGTGACAATAAAATACAATAACAACAAATCCTATAAATCTTATAAATTCTATAAATGTTTATGAAAACAATTATTACAACTTCCTTTCTTAAATAAATTAGGAGAATAATCATCACAATCACATTCTCTACATGGTCCAACGTTAGGATTATTATTATTAGTGTTAATTAATTCTTGAGGAATATAAGAATTTTTACCACCACCACTACCAATACTAACATTGGTAATACTGGTTGGTGATGTTGAACGTGTATTGGCTACAAGGGTACTTTGTCGTTGAGATTTCGCAACACGTGGGGTAACAGATGATGGTACGTTTCGAAAAGTATTCTGAGATGGTTTGGAAGTACGAGAAGGAATTGGTGGTATGACGGGTGATCCCGAACGATGAGGTGTCATGGAAAAAGATCTTTGTGAAGTTGTACGAGCATTATAAGAACTATTACGTGACATGGAGGGTCTGGTTTGAATTTGAGTGGGTTTATCATCATATTCATCATCCTCATCTTCTTCATTAATATTATCAACAATAACATCATCATCACCATCATCAATTCGATAATTTTTATCATCACCATCAATATCATCATCATTATCATGAGATGACATTCTTCTTGAAACTCGTCGTCGTGATGATGATTGCGATGATGATCGTGATGGTGATCTCTTTGAAAGAATTTCTTCGGTATAATTTGCGGGAAACATACCACTCCTTCTAGTACCATCTGAATCAGTAATTTCACCAATCCACCAACCTTCATGTTCTTCTAATACAGTAATTATATCACCTTCATCTATTGTAAGTTCATCTTCACCTTCCCCTTCATAACCATAAATTGCCTTAACTTGTTTTTTACCTATATGATTTAATAATTATTATGATTATTATGATTATTATTATTATCATTATTATTATTAATGAATTATGAATTATTTTGGAGTTATGAATTATATTTAATTAACAAACCTGATTTCCTTGATTTGCTTCCGGTATCCGGGGATTTTGCATTTTTGTTTCTAGATGATAATGATGATGATGAAGCATTACCAGGAACATTAAGATTATTATTTGAAGTTTTAGATTTTATAGATTTTTTACTGGTATTTTGACGTGATTCTCTGGAACGTTTATAAATACTTTCATCATCTGAACATTGATCTTCACCAATATCTGAATGTGAATGTGAATTATTTGAATCCAAAGTTTTTGATCTTGTAGGGGTTCGACGGGTTGTGGTTGATTTATTATTTGAATTACTAATATTTAAGAATAAATAAATATATATAAGTATAAACGTATGTATAAATATAAGTACAAAAGTATATATATATATATATATATATATATATAAATATAANATTTATAATATTTATAATATTTATAATATTTATAATTATTATAATTATTTTTTATTGATTATTATATTGATTTTTTTCTTATCTTTTATTGATTATATTTAATTAGGATCAATATATTCAAGAATTGACATCATTTTTGGATTCACAACTTGAATATTATAAAAAGAGTTATGAAATTCTTGAAAATGTGAGAAAAGATTGGGTTGAGAGGTAATTTTTTATTATATTTATGCATATATATATATATATATATATATATATATATATATATGCATAAATATAATAAAAAATTACCTCTCAACCCAATCTTTTCTCACATTTTCAAGAATTTCATAACTCTTTTTATAATATTCAAGTTGTGAATCCAAAAATGATGTCAATTCTTGAATATATTGATCCTAATTAAATATAATCAATAAAAGATAAGAAAAAAATCAATATAATAATCAATAAAAAATAATTATAATAATTATAAATATTATAAATATTATAAATATTATAAATATTATAAATTAATCAAACCAACCTCAGAATCATTTATGCTTTGCATTTTGGTACATAATTCATCCGTTGTATCATCATATTTTTCTTTCGCAGCTCGTAATTCTTCTTCCAATTCTGGTTTTTCTTTTTTAGATTTTTGAACTTTATTTAATTTTGCATCGTAATCAAGTCGACGGGATTCAAGTTTTCTTTTCAAATTCTAATTTATATATATATATATAAATATAATTACGGTATAACAATAATAATGAATTTGATTAATAAAAATAATCATAAATAAATATAATAATAAATGAATATAATAAATAAATTGATCCCAAACTTAGAGATAATTACAGATAATAATTACTTGATACTGTTTCAAATCTCCAATTGATGCTTCTACCCCTTCAATAAATTCTTCGCGAACTCTTGAAACAAATTCTAATTGTAATTCCGCAATCTTTTCATTAGCTGACCCACAATTAACCAATGCCTCTCCTTCATAAATATATTATTGTATTAATTATTATTATTATTATTATTATTATTAAAAAAAAGAAATCGATTATTATTATATTTTTAAATAGATTTAATAAATTAATATAAAAAAAAGTATCATAATTTTTTACCATATGCGGATTCAGAACCTAATTCTTCACCATATACTCTCATCGTAGAACCAAGAGATTCAATTGGTAATGATTTTGATTTCTCTTCAATGGATTCAATTTTCTTGGCTAAAAGAAAAATAAAATTCAAATCGATCAAATTATCCCACTTATATATATAATAATTATATTATATATATTTAAACCTACACATTGTCTTTAGATAGACAGTTGTCGCCGCATGAAGTTTATCAAATCCATTGTGTCTTGCTTCTGTTTGTTTTTGTAAATCTTTAAATTCATCAGTGGTTCGAGTTTTATTAGTAGACCCTACTTTTTCATTGGCCCACTAATTTATATGTAAAAGTAATTGGTAAAAGTACTGGTGTAAGTAATATTATACTAAATAATATTTAAAGCATATAGTGAGCTTTGTCAAGTAATTACATCTGAAAATTCGATATTAAAATGAATTTTCGAACCTGTTTAAATTTTCCAATATTTTTTTTCATTTTTCCCTTTTTTTTTTTCCGTTAAAAAAAAATTGTTTTTTTTTTTTATATTTAGTAATAAACTATGGAACTAAAAAAAGTTTTTCTTGTGACCTAAATATTATTTGTCCAACTAAAAAAAAAAAAAAATATCTAATTTTACTTGATTTATTTGATTCGTTAACTTTTTTTATTGATGGGAAATATGTTTGTTCGCTCTTTTTATTGTTCTTTTTTTATTGAATTAAAAATATTTGGATTTTAAGTTAACCCTTCTTGATTAAAAGTAAATATTTTGACATGTAATTATGGGCGATATCCAAAAAACCTGATGAAAATTTTTACCAAATTAGTATTATTTCTATTATTTCTATCATCACTTAAACAATGCTTTGTATGACTTACCATAAATGTATATTTTTCATTAAATTAAAAAGGTGATTTTTTTTAATGTATATAAATTTATAAAATTTCTTGATTATTTATTTATTTATTTATTATTATTATTATTATAACATTATTTTCAAGTTTGTTACAAGTAAAAAAAAAAAACTTTTAATAATTTTAATAATGAAAAAAAAAAAACAAAAATTCTTTTAACCGATCTGGTAAATAATGGTAAAGAAAGAATCATTCTCCTTTCCCGAAATCACCAAAAATTATACGGCTCGTATTTCCTAATCCAATTCACTAATCATAATNGACTTAATTATTTATAATATAAAATATTATATATATATATTTCAGACAAGAAAAGAAATTTTTTTAAAAAAAAAAAAAGATTATAATAATAATAATAATAATAATAATTATATCAAAAATAATCTTATTTCCTTCCGTTTTATTGGTTTTTTTCTTAGCATTCGAATTTCGTGATCCTATTACTGTATTCCTGATTTATATGCCTAGCCAAGAAAGCTTCTCTCAAAACCGAATTAATTGATTCGTATTCAGAAATATGTTGTGTATTAACTAAAATATTATTGTTATTATTATTATTATTAGTATTGTTATTATTATTATTATTATTATTATTATTACTATCATTATCATTCATTCCATTAATTTCATTGATTTCATTCATTTCGTGATTAGAAAAATTATTTCTTAAATTATTATTATTATTGTTATTATTATTATTATTATCAATTAAAATGTTTGAATTAATAAGACTTTCTTGTTCATCTATGTCCATACCACCATTGTTATTACCGATGTTACCGATGTTATCAACGTTATCAAGATTACCATTATTCTCATTATTAATATTAATAATATTACCATTATTATTCTCGTTATTATTAAAATCATTTATAATATGTGAATTTCGTGTTAAATTTGCCAAATATAATACGGAATTAATGTTGACATAAGGATTGATAACTTCCGTAACATATGATCTAGTCGATATACGAAGTGGTGATTTATGTGAAGGCATAGAAAATGAATCTTGTTGAGATTGTTGAGATTGTTGAGATTGTGAGAATAATTGTTGTTGTTGTTGTTGTTGTTGTTGTTGTTGCTGCTGTAGTTGTTGTAGTTGTAGTTGTTGCTGCTGATCGAGTTGATTGTCGGTTAAAGACTGGAATGAAAAATGTGATTGTGTCGTTTTTGGATCGAACCCCGAATTTTGATATAAATTTCTATAAATATTATAATGATACAATGATATAATGTAGAATATACATTTGAGACATTAATATATATATATATATATGTATGCTCTTTTACCAATCGAAATAGTAATTCAATGAAAAATATGTAACTAACCTTAAACCATTTTGTTCAATTTCCAATCTCATTCTCTTACCATTAAAGAAATCTTGATTATTAAAATTTCCCTCAAATTCATTATCAAGTTCTTCTTCCGTATCTCGAGGTCGCTTAAAACCTCTTAACGATTTAGTCATGTCTGGTAATTTGGTATTATTATTATAGTTATTATTATTATTATTATTATTATTATTATTATTATTATCCCAGTAATAATTTTCAATTAGTTTGGGAATTGTATTATTATTATTATCTTTATTATTATTATTATTATTATTATTATTATTATTATCTTTATTATTTTTTGGAATATTAATTATATCAAAAGAATTCTCGTTTTTTTCAACTTCAAAATATGAAATGAACGCTGACATTTTATATTTAGAAAGAAACAAAGAATTGGTTATTATTTAATAATTATTACTAATTGCAATTATTATTTGTAATTACTATTATTCTTTTCGATACTATTATTACTACTACTATATTATTATTTTTTTCTCTGATAAAAAAAAAAAGAATAATAATAAAACTGAACACAAAAAAAATCGCTTTTTATGATTATCCGAAATAGGTGACGTACCACTGCGCTCAGTGTGTACGCAACCACAACTTTATTATCATACAGACAAAGCTCGTACAGACAGTCGGCGTGTACTTAAAAAAATGATTTATATATCGAAATCAATAGGATTAAGAGAATCAAATGAAATTTATTCAGAATTATTATGCAAAGAGGAGTTGTGTCAAATAGGCAACTAGGCAAGACAAGGTATAGTAAATGCATTTGGAAACGCATTGACAATTAAGGCGCGAATTAGCATTCGGAAATATATTTCCGAGTTTTGGAACAAGTGGTGAATATGCAACTTAATTCCGTGAATTATATAAAAATTCGAACATTTTTGTAGGGAATTGTATACAGTTTACATTTCCACAAAAAATAAATGAAATAAATGATACTTTCTATACTTTCTATTTGTTATATTATTTATATTATTGAACCTATTACATTTATAGTTCGAGTTCCGTCATGTGATCTGAATTCTGATTTATGCATCTAAATTTCTATAATTAAAAACTATCTGGACAAATTTCAAAAACTTCAAGGGAAACGAAAAAATGCTGAAACTGCTCTTCTGTTCCTCGACGAAGATCAAAGTGCCAGCCAAACAAGTGTCATTTTGTGAGAGAGCCACTAATGAAAGTAATAAAGGTGAGAGCTCTTCGGTCCTTCAACGGCGGTCAGGACGTCTTGCCAGCAATTGCCAACCTTGATATAGAAGATTCAAGACTTATAAGAGCAACTGTTGACGTTAGGATCAGTACTGGTTCTTGCTCTGGTTCAAGTTCTCGTTTCATTTCTAGTTTCAACTATGGTATAAAGGTATAAAGGATCTCCCTTCCGCTGCATTTGTGTTTCCAATTGTTCTAATGGTTGCATTTTCGAAATCAACCACCACGCAAATTACGCATCAAGGATAAATCATGTATGTCACCAAAACCTGATTTTGTAATTGAGAAGCGAAACAGGAAAAACATCAATATGGCTGTGTATATTATTGACTGTTTGACAAGTTATTATTCAACCAATTTTTTAACAGGACAAAATACCTGCAAAATGTTGGGCAAGAAATGAATTTAGAGAACCATGGATTGCAGTAGAGATTCTTACTTTCATTTCTGCGAAGTATTGGAAGGAACTTGGTAAAGGTTTGCCAAAAAAAACAATTAGTTGAGATTAAATGATGGTTGGGAGGATGGTTTCAATTTAGCTGAACCAGAAGGAAGGCGAAAGGTGCTAACAGCATTGGTCAAAATTTGGCTTTTGCAATAGATAGAAATTGGTTATAATATATATATAATAGCTATATTCGAATCTTTTATTTTTTTTAATTTTATTTCGCCTGTTTCACATGATTTTTGTTATAGATAATTTTCTATTTTTGATTTCACATGAAATGGAGTCACTAGAAAAATAGTGTTAACGGGTAGTCAAATCAGAACAGTAATTCATGAAAACAATAAAGTCTACCCACATAGGGCGTGTATATATAATAGTATGGCAATTGTTTTTATTTCAACGTGTGATATAGTGATAGGATTTGCATGTGGCAATCATGTGAGTAATGAGTTACGTGTAACAACATCTTATATAAACGCGTTTTTTCTCATTTTCTTTTTTTTCAACTTTTTCTTTTTTATCATTATTCTTTCCCTTTTCCGCTTTTTATTTTTTTGTCCTTAATAACTTCTAAATATTATTATTATAATTCTTTTTTCTTTTAGCAATACCTTTGTTGACTATATTTCATTTTGATTTCAAACTGTAGAAAAGGAAGGTATTTTCTTTCTTTCTTTTTTGTTTGTTTTTCTTCCTTTATTACTTCCGTTTTCTAACTCTTCTCATATATTTTTCTATATTTTTATCACTGCACACGCGAGTGCCTGTGTTTGAGGGGGGGATAAAGTAAGTTGTATTATTTTTAAAGAAAATACTAAATAAGTTTTATTTAATTTAGGCGAAATTGCGAAAAGAAAGCAAGAAGGCGCGTACACGGGGAGATCTCTGCTGCGTAACATGAGTGCCCGTGTGATGCTTAGGTCCTTGAACATTACTTTTAGCACAATGAGGATATGAGTGCCAAAGTGAGGAGAAACTTGGATGCTTTGATGCCCGTTGCATGTAAACGAAGTGCAAACGACAACTCAAGTTATTGGGTTGGCTGGCTACAAAGCCAGTTGCAGATAGGTTAGCCAAGTTTACGCGCAATATATACTTGTATGTATTGCCTTCATGAGTGCCAAAGTATTTTCTGTTCTGTGCTACTAGTATCTTCTTGATCCCCTATTCATTTACCAGTGCCAAAGTGTTCGTAGTTTTCAGCAAATATGGATTTTTGGAATTGTGTTTTCAGCAAAGAAGAATTTTTGGAATTGTGTGCTTTCAGCAAAGAAGAATTTTTGGAATTGTGTGTTTTCAGCAAGGAAGAATTTTTGGAATTGTGTATTTTCAAGAAAAAGGCGAGAAGTAACTTTGTTATTGAGTCAAGTAAGTATTAAAGATTTTACATGCGAAAAAAGCAAGAAGGCGCGTACACGGGGAGATCTCTGCTGCGTAACATGAGTGCCCGTGTGATGCTTAGGTCCTTGAACATTACTTTAGCACAATGAGGATATGAGTGCCAAAGTGAGGAGAAACTTGGATGCTTTGATGCCCGTTGCATGTAAACGAAGTGCAAACGACAACTCAAGTTATTGAGTTGACTGGCTACAAAGCCAGTTGCAGATAGGTTAGCCAAGTTTACGCAATATATACTTGTATATATTGCCTTCATGAGTGCCAAAGTATTTTTCTGTTCTGTGCTACTAGTATCTTCTTGATCGCCTATTCATTTACCAGTGTCAAAGTGTTCGTAGTTTTCAGCAAATATGGATTTTGAATTTTTGGATTTTTGGATTTTTGGACTTTTGGATTTTTNATTTTTGGAATTGTGTATTTTCAAGAAAAAGGCGAGAAGTAACTTTGTTATTGAGTCAAGTAAGTATTAAAGATTTTACATGCGAAAAAAGCAAGAAGGCGCGTACACGGGGAGATCTCTGCTGCGTAACATGAGTGCCCGTGTGATGCTTAGGTCCTTGAACATTACTTTAGCACAATGAGGATATGAGTGCCAAAGTGAGGAGAAACTTGGATGCTTTGATGCCCGTTGCATGTAAACGAAGTGCAAACGACAACTCAAGTTATTGAGTTGACTGGCTACAAAGCCAGTTGCAGATAGGTTAGCCAAGTTTACGCAATATATACTTGTATATATTGCCTTCATGAGTGCCAAAGTATTTTTCTGTTCTGTGCTACTAGTATCTTCTTGATCGCCTATTCATTTACCAGTGTCAAAGTGTTCGTAGTTTTCAGCAAATATGGATTTTGAATTTTTGGATTTTTGGATTTTTGGACTTTTGGATTTTTTGGATTTTTGGATTTTTGGACTTTTGGATTTTTGGATTTTTGGACTTTTGGACTTTTGGACTTTTGGATTTTTGGATTTTTGGACTTTTGGATTTTTGGATTTTTGGACTTTTGGATTTTTGGATTTTTGGACAAGTAACCTTATTATCGAGTCAAGTAAGTATCAAAGATTTTACATGCGGAAAAGGGATTTGATTTTCTTTATTTACGGTGTTTAGTTATTTCAAATAGTAATTTATTGTAATTATGATAATAATAATAATAATAATAATAAAGTCCAAGGTTTAAAATATTCTTGTAGCGGGTTGTAATTTTAATTTTATTATTTATTGTTTAATGTTAATAAAAATAAAAGATTATCACATTTTATTTGCATGTATTTTCAATTCAAACTATATCATCGAAGACAAACATCAAAAATTTGTAATTATAGTAATAATAATAAAATAAAGGTTATTACGTTTTATTCGCGTGTATTTTTAATTTCAACTATGTAAAAATTCTAATTGTATTATTTATTTTTTTTTTATTTATAGATCTTTTGTAGATATATACGCAGTGCAGTAATACGGTTTATGATACTGTATTCATGATTATAACAATTTCTAATTCATCGAAACAGAAGATATTAAGGCATAATCAGATTTCGTAATTGAGAAGTGAAACAGAAAAAATATTAATATAGGACCTGCAAAATGTCAAGTCATGCAATTAATCTGAAGAACCACAGATTGCAGTGGAGATTCTTACTTGTGGTGAGAAAATATACAGATCAGACATTTTAGACAGTTCATGTAATTTCTACATGTTAGCTTTTCATTTCTGCCCAAAAAAAATAATCAGTTGAGATTAAACGATAGATATAGTTTTGATTTCGCTAAACCAGAAGGCATTTTGCAAGAAAATATATTCTTTTTTTGCCTAATCTTTGCTATAAATTTTTTATTTGCTTTATTTAGAAGATTCTCGGGACTAAACTAATAAGATTTATTAATAAACATTTCCACTCGCTTCCAAACTATAGCCAATTTGTATATTCGGAAAGGTTAATTTCCAAGGCATATTGTTTAATATGATTGGTAATCCAATGTGGTTAATTTTTAGCAAAAGTATTATTAGTAGTATAAATCTTTGGTAAGACAAAATTATCATTTGTTCCTTCTCACCACTCAACTTGCTAATAAGCTTTTTCAAGCCATTCATCTTAATAGGATGACTTGTACCCACGGTAATATGAAAGAGCATATTAGGAGCAACAATTGCGTCAACAGATTTAAAATCCTTTTGAATTGGCTTACAATATTTGCCATTCTTGATCTCTTCAATTTCATTAAATATCAATTTAGGATATTCTTTCATATCAAGTGTATCTTTATCAGAGACTAATTCTAAAGAACGAATTTTAAATAAATCTCCTTTTTACAAATTTGATGAGCAATCTACTCAAATAAGTTACCTCGGAATGTACCGTACTCACTTTCAGATGAACTTACCAATACAAAATTTTCCAAGTATATTCGGATGCAAATATTATAAATCTTTTAATATAAGAAGTTTTTGTGTACTTTTCATTCTTTTCACCTGGGAGATTTGTGTAAATATGGATAAGCTTGTGACTAGTGTCTTCTTTATCTTCAGCTTTCTCCAAAATAAATCGAGAAATCCCTCACCATTTAAAGAATAACTCTTTAACATCACTTTTATTAAGTTTATTAAACATCCTATTTCTACATGTCTCAATCTCATTCCAAGACCACACTGGCATGAACCATATTGTTGCCCCAATATACTTATCAATAATCCCTCTTAGGAAAACAGACGAGAATTGTTTTGGCCTCAACTTTCACTGGTATTTTGCCATCTACAATGTACCAAACATTTGGTTTGTTTAGGCATGGTTATTGTTATTTTTGTATATTTGGAACAAGAAGTTTTTTTCTCATTTTAAACAAATAAAAAACATTTATTGGTTGATTTTATGGCATTGCAAATGGATAAGTTTTTTTAATTAAAGTATGCAAAGGTTTCAATATAATAAAATAAAGAAATAGTTAATACTATTTATAATTTTCCTCTTTTTTCTGTCTTTGTTGGCGATTTCAACTCATTAATTTACTGTATCAAAGAACTAGAAAAATAAATTGAACAAAAAAAAATAAGTCTAAACAAGAACTTTCCACCCGAAACTCAAGTTTTGATGAAGAATTAATATATTAAAAATATAAAAAAATTTGATATTTATCACTAAAGGGTAATACCTAAAATATCAAATAGAAGTATTACTATCTCTAAGTCATCTACACAACGCATTAACTTGTTTCGAAAAGAATAAAAAACGTTTTTGTTGAAAATTATATTTTAAACTTTTCTTTATAAAATCTTATAACATTTACTTAAACAATATTTAAAATTGATCTTTCGGTGCATAAGATAATATAACAATTTAATGAATTTGAAAATGCTTAAATAGAATAATAATTATAATGAAATTTATATTAATTATAGATTATAAATTTTTTCAATTAATTTAAAATTCACGACCTGAATTGGCATATCGATTCACTTTCTATTCAACAGCAACAAATAAAGTACATGCTCGATCATTAGCAGAAATTTTATCAACTCTTTCAGAAATACCTATTGATGTTTAACTGTTGAAGTGTCTAAATTTGGAAGGGTATTTATTTATTTTTATTTATTTATTTATTGTTTATTCATTTAATTATCTAGATCTTTGAAATTCATCCTTTCATAGTTGAAGATATTGAAACGGAGGAAACTAGAGAAAAATGTGAATTATTTAAAGAATATCAGGATCATTATTCATATTACAACCAGTAAGTATTTACATGGCGGTAATGAAAGAGGGAATCATTTTTGATATGTTTATTATCTTTTGATTTTATATCTTCTTTACATTGTATATCCTTTATATTATATATCTTTATTTTTATATTATAATATTAAAATTTTTGTTAAATAGTTCCAAAATCACATCCATCAAATGTGAGCTGTATAAGACAGTTAACAAATTATATTGTCATCACACCCGGTATAAAGATTTTTATTAAAATAATAATATAATTAAACATTAATTAATTACATAATAGATTGGATGATTTATTCGCCCCACTCATTTGTACGATTGAGTTTGAAGTTGACTCAATTGACGAATTAGTTTTAATCCTAAAGGAATCAGAACAAACTGACATGTTACGTCGAATTGGTCATTGTAGAAAGAAGGTTTTAGGTTTAGTAAGATTACTGGGAAGTAAAGCTGAAATTTAGTTAAAAGATGTAATGAACTTCGATGGGATGTGGTTATTAATAATTAAATAGTTTTATATTTAGGTGATATTCAAGATAAAATATACATTTCAAATATTCATAAAATTTATAATAGTAGTTCATGTTCATTCACATAATCTTGTTAATTTTTATTAATTTTATTTTATTTAAAATTTTTTTTAAACATTTTTAAATCACATCATCACGATGGTTCAAAATTTAAGCCATTATGAAAAATACTTTCTCGTTCTCATTCAAATTATTTAGCTCAAATATCGATTGAAATGACTTATCAAATAAATGATATTTTATCTCGTCTTACTGCTTTAGGAACAATATTAATTTCATGAATCTCGTTACAGGTATTTTTTTTCGATTCTATTTTATTTAATTCCGCGAGTTTTACTTTACATTTATATTATAATTTAAATATAAATATATATTGTATTACAGGATTGTGAGGTATGAATGCGGAAGGTTTGAATAAGTTTTTCTCTATATTTACAGGATTAACGATCTTTGCCATTGCAGGAGTTGTAATGGCGCATCGAACCGAAACAGTATGAGACTGTTACTGTGTAATTGTGACTATTTACTTTTGTTGTAATAGATTCTTCATAATTGTTGACAATTTTTGACGTGTACCATTTTTTTTTAATTTATTTCACATTTCATGTTTAATATGTGTGCACAAAAATTAAACAATAAAAATTGGATACTCTATAAATCTTTTCACATAAACTCAAAATTGATTCAAAAATATCAGATCTGAATTCTATCTCAAATAACTTTTTTTCGTTGAAGAATAATTATAAATTCACCTACGACTAATATTTTGTAATAAAAATAGACAAATAAAAATCGTATTACAGTTATATACTGCAAACAAAATAATACATATGATGCGAATAATTTATGTGTTTTGTTCTACAATTTCTTGTGCTTCTTTAAACAAGATCAATTACTATGTTCTAAACAATATTTTGTATATTCTATCTAAACATAATAAAAAGGATTGCTATCTAATTTTCAATAATTGAAAAAACCTAATAATTATCACTTCAAAGATACAGTTTAAAATAATTATGCAATGTTAAGTTTATTTACAGATTATGTTTTCTTTTCTCCCGTAGGAATTGTAATTTGACCTTTATTCAAGATTGCTCCCCAATTGGTATTATAAACATCATGTACTTTTTGCTGTTTTAGGAAGAGAAAAGAGAGTTAGACAATCTGTGATATTCGAAAAAAACGGTGCATTTAAATAGAAAATAACACACAAATCCTTCCAGCATAGCTTTGATTTCTTTTCTAAGATTATCTTGTCTTTCTTTCAATGCTATTTGTTTTTCTCTTAATTCAACAATATCATTTTTTAATTTCCTATTTTAAAGAAATTAACAATACAGGAGTGCTAACTGTAAAAAGCAAATTGCAAATTACACAAAAAAAAGAAAAAGGAAGAAAGTAGTAAAGTTACCAATTGTTTCCAATCACAATACTACAGACCACAGATACGCCACTAATCAAACTTCCAAATACAATAAACGCTTCTTTATTTGCTATCACAGTTTGTTGAACCTTACCCCAAAAAAAGGAATTAGAGGGAGTAGAGGTAAAAGTAGAGGGAGTAGAGGTAAAAGTAGAGGGAGTAGAGGTAAAAGTAGAGGGAGTAGAGGTAAAAGTAGAGGGAGTAGAGGGAATAGAAGAAGAAGGAATAGAGGAAGTAGAGTTTAAGCGACGTGTCAGCATTGAGGAGGAGCGAGTAAAGGAAGTGAAGAAGAAATGGCGGATCAACATTGGAGAGGAATAGAACACGGGGAGCAACGTTTTTTGAGCATGACAGAAGTTCTCTTTAATAGGTTTGATTGATAACAACTCACATGATCAACATAGACTGTGATTATCATTATTTTTATTGGTCAATACCTTATAATACTTAAAAAATAAGATATTTTTAAGTATATTTTAATAATATTTTAAGTATAAAATCCATTTTATTACCCTAATATTATTTTGACTCATCCGTGTTATCTTGATTTTATTATTATTTTCTTGATGGTGCACATAAACATCAAAAAAACTCCTTTTTTGATTAATTGTGTTACTGCTTGGATAATGCGTTTTTGTTTTTTATATTTTATCTTTAAAATCATCTTTATATTTATTTTTAGGATCATTCTTATATTTATCCTTAGGATCAACCTCAAGAGAGGAAGAGGGGAGGTAAAAGATACCTTTACAAAACCACATCAGTTAAATAGGCTGTGAATCACAGGGATCATTTCACATGATTTTTACTGATCCATCATTTTTATTTTATTCATTATTTTTAATTACCATTACCCAATTTGTTTATCATTATCCAAATAAAGAATTATCTATCATTGTAATAATTTATTTATATAACTCATTCTCCACCAAAATAATCTATATTATTTAAAACAGAAGTGTACGCTTTAACGTTTTTGATTGGCTGTATCTTGATTCTTTTAACGTATTTTGTCTAGGGCCGGCTTGCTAATGCCGAAAATACCGAAAATACTGAAAATGCCAAAAATTATTTAAATCTGATGATTAATCGGCATGATCGATCATATTTCTCGCACAGAAATTAATGAAACACATTGGCATTTACATCTTGATGAATCTTTTGCACCGACTTCTTGACAAAGTAACCTGAAAATAACTTTGGCAAGTGGAAAGTGGTCCTTGGCATAATAAAATTTTCCTACATCAAAGGATTTACAAAAGATAGAAATTGGCGTAACGAAACGAAATGTGCAGATCGTTCATGATAATATTTAACTTTTTAATTGGCATAACGAAACAAAATGTGCAGATCGTTTATGATAATATTTAACTTTTTAATTTTTTTTGGAGCGAAAANATCTATATTATTTAAAACAGAAGTGTACGCTTTAACGTTTTTGATTGGCTGTATCTTGATTCTTTTAACGTATTTTGTCTAGGGCCGGCTTGCTAATGCCGAAAATACCGAAAATACTGAAAATGCCAAAAATTATTTAAATCTGATGATTAATCGGCATGATCGATCATATTTCTCGCACAGAAATTAATGAAACACATTGGCATTTACATCTTGATGAATCTTTTGCACCGACTTCTTGACAAAGTAACCTGAAAATAACTTTGGCAAGTGGAAAGTGGTCCTTGGCATAATAAAATTTTCCTACATCAAAGGATTTACAAAAGATAGAAATTGGCGTAACGAAACGAAATGTGCAGATCGTTCATGATAATATTTAACTTTTTAATTGGCATAACGAAACAAAATGTGCAGATCGTTTATGATAATATTTAACTTTTTAATTTTTTTTGGAGCGAAAAAAATTCCCACTGACAGATCGCAATTACAAATTAATACCAAAACAAATATACAAATTGTTATACGAAATAACGAAATAACAAAAAAAATATTAACATATTTCACATAAACATTTAAGCCTATAAATAAATGAAACAAAAAAATAGATAAAAATAAATCCCGTGGCGAAGCCACAGGCAAAAAGCTAGTATTGTAATAAAATAAATAATTATTTTTTTATAAATTAATAATTCACACATTTCACTTTAGTAATTATATGCAATTTACACTTTCACAAACCTGATCTGATATGGGAAATAAATGCCAATGTAACGAATTTATTAAAGTGTATTTATTTATACTATTCGGGCAAATTTTATTGATTTCAGAAAAACTGAACACCGTGTCCAGGCGCAATAATTCGATGCAATTATATCTTAAACTTAATTTCCCAGGTCCATAAGGGTACCTCTTCAATGTGTTATTTTTTTTTCAATATGAAAACAACTAAAAAGAAAATAAATCTTTCAGGTTCTTTCATTTCACTCTAAAATATTATATTGTTATAAAAAATCACTTAATATTTGATTATTAAATAATTATTATATTGCTAATTATACTATATTAAATCTTGAGCATATATTCTTTTAAACTAAATAGTAAATTAAGAATCAAACGTCTGTGATCCTTATCAGCATAGTCGTAACCAAAAGGTGTTATCTCATTATCATTTGGCGGAAAACGATATATTGTCACAGTTAAATCATTTGGAGAAAAACCTTTGTCTAAAGATTTAAAATATTCACTACTCAGAAATACTTTATAGAATGTAAATCTCGTTCCAATAACTCTTATTGCATAAACTGTTTGATCTTTTCCAAATGTAGAACTATAAAAATTTTCAAAATTGGTGTAAGCACATGCAAAAATTTCTGCTGAGATTTGTGATTCTCCATATTTTGTCGAACGGTTTAAAGTATGTATATGTTTATCCTCATCTATACACAGAGTTACTTTATTCTTTATTACACTAAATTCAATTTTGACAAACACTTCATGCTCGGATATTCTAAAGCTAAAATCTAGTTGCAACTTCATTGATAATGGATATTTGTCAAATCTCAATTCTCTAAAAAGATAATCAACAAATGTATTTGTATGTGTCTCTTGAATGTCTTGGGTCAGTCGATCATTGAAAAGAACTTCATTAAGATAGATTGCAAGTGATTTTTCATTGTCATTATTTAATTTCTCCAAAGTAAAACTTCCAGGTTCTGCCGACAGTAAATCTTTTCTTGTAAAATTATTAACAAGTAAATCATTATCAATCTTGTTTTCTGGAAAAGAATTAATTATTTCATCTACTGTATATACATTTTTGTAACTTATATTTAAAGTTTCCCTATGAATTGGAAGAAAAAATTTTGCATTATTTGGTAATTTCTTGGAATCTTTAAATTTACTGAATTTTGAACCAGATTTTATTTTATAAGACACCATAGTAGGAATAACATTTCTTCTAAAAACAGAAAATAAAGATGATTTCATATTGATTTTTTAGAAAAAAAATAACTTATACAAACAAATTTATATGCAAGTAAAAGTTACACAGTAGATTAAATTAAATCATGATCATCAAATATCAACTTTGAATAATCAACCTTTTGAGTTTATAAATTAAAGACTATTCTTTTGTTCAAATTTATTAGTAGGCAATATAAACTTTCAGTGAGTTTTTGTCTATTTTTATTCAAATCTAAAAGAAAGTAATAGAATCTATAATTAATTATTTGATAATATATGAAGTTGGATTATAGATAATGTTGATACAAATAGTTTAGAAAAATGAAAAATTTGTAGTATAATTATTTTTTGATTTTATCACAATTGATTAAGCAAAGATGCATTAGCACAATTTTTGTTTTGAAAAATTTGGATAATC
Organism: Diversispora epigaea; assembly: GCA_003547095.1. Lineage (NCBI taxonomy): Eukaryota > Fungi > Glomeromycota > Glomeromycetes > Diversisporales > Diversisporaceae > Diversispora > Diversispora epigaea. The sequence goes on along the minus strand of PQFF01000479.1, from coordinate 177,404 downwards.
TAAAGTCTTCAAAATTTTTTAATAAATGTGATTAACAAATTTGAATAATCTAAGATTTTTAAATTTTTGATACTTTTTCTTCAAGAAAAAAAAGATATTTATACTGGTCAAATAAACAAAAATCAGAATTCTATTAATAATATAAATATGCATATTAAGGATGGTAGGTGTAATACAAATTGAGCCAGGAATTTAGTCAGATTTAATTTAGCCAATTGAGCCCAGAATTTAGCCATGGCGCAATCAGGTGCAATGGTTAAATTCTGGCACAAAGGCTAAATAATGGCGCAATTCTGATTGGCTGGTGCAATTATAAAATTTATTAAATAATTATTTTTAAATTTTTAAAAATAATTAATTTTAGCTTTAATTTCAAATCAATTTTACATAACCAGGAGCGATTTTCTACTATTATATTCCTATGACAGATCGAAAGATCTGGTTCTTAGCTACAAGATGATATATATTTCATTTCTGTAACATTAAAATTGACCAAATTATAGCTATTTTAAACCAATATATTAAAATATTAATATCGGTAAAATTAATTAATAATTTTANCATTAGCACAATTTTTGTTTTGAAAAATTTGGATAATCTAAAGTCTTCAAAATTTTTTAATAAATGTGATTAACAAATTTGAATAATCTAAGATTTTTAAATTTTTGATACTTTTTCTTCAAGAAAAAAAAGATATTTATACTGGTCAAATAAACAAAAATCAGAATTCTATTAATAATATAAATATGCATATTAAGGATGGTAGGTGTAATACAAATTGAGCCAGGAATTTAGTCAGATTTAATTTAGCCAATTGAGCCCAGAATTTAGCCATGGCGCAATCAGGTGCAATGGTTAAATTCTGGCACAAAGGCTAAATAATGGCGCAATTCTGATTGGCTGGTGCAATTATAAAATTTATTAAATAATTATTTTTAAATTTTTAAAAATAATTAATTTTAGCTTTAATTTCAAATCAATTTTACATAACCAGGAGCGATTTTCTACTATTATATTCCTATGACAGATCGAAAGATCTGGTTCTTAGCTACAAGATGATATATATTTCATTTCTGTAACATTAAAATTGACCAAATTATAGCTATTTTAAACCAATATATTAAAATATTAATATCGGTAAAATTAATTAATAATTTTAACTGATTAACTTTTGTCACGTGACCAAACTTGCGCCAGCCAATCAGAAATTGCGCCTGAATTTAGCCAGAAAAAAATTAATTAGCCTTTGAGCCAGAATTTAGCCAGTGCAATTTAATTAGCCTTTGAGCCAGAATTTAGCTGACACAAAATTAATTACTTTGCTAAAATTGTTTTTTTTCGAAAATATCTCAAAGATATCACCAGGATATTTTATAATATCAAATTTATATCAAAATTATATCGCCGGGATATTTTTAAAAAAAAATATCCTGGCAATATAATTTTGATATAGATTTGATATTTTATATCACAAAAATATCTATTTGATATTCCGGTGATATCCTAACAATATTTTATAATTTTATTATGATTTTTATTATTTTAGTAATGTTACATAGATATCACTACAATATCACCACGATATTTTAAAATATCATATCGATATCACTGTGATATCAAATAAATATCAAATAAATATTATATTAAAATAATCTATTCGATATTTATTTAATATTAAAGTAATATCGATATGATATTTTAAAATATCATGATGATATTGTGATAATATTTGTGTAATATTACTAAAATAATAAAAATCATAATAAAATTATAAAATATCACTAGGATATCACTAGGATATTAAATAAATATTTTTATGATATAAAATATTAAATCTATATTAAAATTATATCACCGGGATATTTTTTTTAAAAAATATTCTGGCGATATAATTTTGATATAAATTTGATATTATAAAATATCCTGGCGATATCTCTAGAATATTTTCAAAAAAAAACAATTTTAGCAAAGTAGCCAAAGGCGTAATTATTAAGCCAGCCTTGATATCAATTGAGCCTTTCACCCTTAATGCATATATCAGATATTATATTTGTGAAAATTCATAAATTGGAAATTTCTATTTATAAATCAAAAAAAATTTACTACTTATACTTAATAAATCTTAATAAATTTAGTTATTAATCAAAATTCTATTCATAATAAAACTGTTTTATTTTTTTATTTAATCAATATTATATACTTGACAATGTGGTTTTTGTTTTAAATCGAAAATTTAAACAAATAATATTTTATATAAAACAATAGTAAATAAACAATCTAAAATTGATTTACTTGAAGAACAAAATTTCAAGCTTGTAAATTACTGAATTTAAAAAGAAAAAAGTCAAATTTTTAACTAAGGGAGCAGGACTTATAGCTAGAATAATAGAATTAGAACAAAATATCAAAAAATCAAAATTAAGAGATATTGAATTCAATACTAAAATCTTGAAATTAGAATGGTCAATAAAAGAAAATAAAAATTAATTTGTGAAATTGTACAAGTCGAAATATTATAAATCTAATAAATATCTGGTATTTAATATTAAGTAGAAAATTATACAATATCAGATATATATCAAATACCTAATATTATATATTGAATACCCGATATTATATATCAGGTACTTGATATTTATTAAGTATTTAATATTATATATTGGATATCTAATATTGTACAATTTTTTACTTGATATTGGATACTAGATATTTATTAAATAAAGTTAATGTTTTTAATTATTTTTACAAGTCCTTAATATTACAGATTTTATAAATAAATTATGATACAAATTCATAATTCTATAACTAACTACAGACTTTTGTATAATAATAAAATATATATTTGGAATCTCCATGTTTCTGACTTCAAAATGATACTTTTTTCATTTAAATCAGATAATTTTTGACCAAAATATTTTAAAATAAAATTTACTATGGTGCAACTCATCTAAAGACCTCACAAAAATTAATTTTATTTAAAAATCAATAACTTTTTACTTAAAATAGATATCAAAAAAATAATCCGTTAAAATTGAAGAGGAAGACTATAAGTATATTTTTCATGGTTTACTTTTTTTTAATTTAGAAAATAAAAAAAGTTATTGAAGTTTAAAGTACAGGGACATTTTATATGAATATATATAAAAAATATTAAATTTCGGAATGTATTTGTCAAGTGATTTATTATTTCGACCAATCAGATTTCAGTAATTTTATATAATATTATNCTATGGTGCAACTCATCTAAAGACCTCACAAAAATTAATTTTATTTAAAAATCAATAACTTTTTACTTAAAATAGATATCAAAAAAATAATCCGTTAAAATTGAAGAGGAAGACTATAAGTATATTTTTCATGGTTTACTTTTTTTTAATTTAGAAAATAAAAAAAGTTATTGAAGTTTAAAGTACAGGGACATTTTATATGAATATATATAAAAAATATTAAATTTCGGAATGTATTTGTCAAGTGATTTATTATTTCGACCAATCAGATTTCAGTAATTTTATATAATATTATATGCATAGTTATGTAATGGGGCGTATTTCTAAAAGAAAAAGTTTGTATAAATATCAAGAGTGTGGTGATTTATTAAAAAAGTTAAAAAAATATTGATGAAATTGATGAAAATAATGAAAGTAATATTGATGAAATTGATAAAGATAATAATGAAAATAATGAAATTAAATAAATAATAAATTTTATAAAAATATTTTTTAAAAAGGCAATTTTCATACTTTAAATTACATGAAAATCACATGTTCTATTAACCAGAAAATTTCGGACTCTTAGGTCTTTAGATGAGTTGCACCATAATTAAAAATTAATTTTAAAAATAATTACTAATAGTTTTTATATATAAAACTTTTAATTTTAATAATTAAACTTAAAGTTAAAAATAATTTGTATTTTATATAAAAGTTTCAAATTTTGTACATTAAAATTAAAATAATTATAGATATTTAAACTTAAATGTTTAAAATTTTAATAATAAAATTTTAAAATTAAATAATTACAAGTGTCATTTTTAAGGTTCTGGTCTGCTTAATCTAGTGGTTAGTGCACCAAAACCAAGTCATAAAGTCAACAGATCAATCTCAGCTAATTATAATTAATATGGATGATGATTTTTCTGTAATCAAGGCTTGACAAGTATCAACCGGTATCTTTGCCTTAAAGAAAATAATAATATTCTTTCAAGTGCCACATGTAATATTCCTATAGTTGGTCACAAGAATTGGGGTGTATAGGCTTACATGAGATGGCTAGTGCTTAGATTAGTGGTCTAGAGGTTATACTTGCACGCAAAATTATTTTAGGACCCTAAAATTACAATTTTGGAAAAAAAAGTCGAAATAGTTTTTTATAAAAGACGAAATTATTTTACTTAAAACTTGAAATTTTTTGACCACCCAGATAAATTTCTTAATTAAAAATATATATAACTAGGTACTTTTTTTACTTCCATATATAGAATAGATTCTGCATAAATCTCAAAAAGACGAAATACCTCAAAAATCCAAAATCAATTTTGGGAACATGTATACTAGAGGTTGAGTTCAATTCTTGAGATATTTATCATGCTGGCGAAAATGGAAGGCGATAAAAAGTTTAAATAACTCACTATTGTGCACTTAATCATGATGGATCAATCATAATGGACAGCCCAGACGTTTCTAGGTGAAAAGCCATAATAAAAACTCCTAGCTTCTGCACCCTCTGTAAAATAACTTCATAATGATCTTGTTATACAGTAATGTAATGCAGGAGTTAAATATTTTGAGTGACAGATTGTTGCTGAAATTACAATTCTAAAACGTTCAAATTTTGAACTTTATTGTTAGTGTAACGTGTACTATGGAAATTTGATTCATGCTACAATCTCATTTACAGATTATTTACTCTAAACACGTATTTCGAATACAACATAAAAAAATAAGTTAATTTTTTCTATACTTTGAACTCTGGTAAGTTTACAATCACGCGTATTCCTACTGTCATTAAGCCATCCTGTTTTGCATTTAAATATTTGAAAGCAGTTTGTTGTGCTGTCCTTAAGTATACATATTTAAGGTTTTAGTCCCAGTTATACATGTTCTCAAAATTAATTTTGAATTTTTGAGGTATTTCATCTTTTTAAAATTTATGCAGAATCTATTCTATATATATAGGTAAAAAAAGTATCTAGTTATATGTATCTTTAATCAAGAAATTTATCTGGGTAGTTAAAAAATTTCAGATTTTAAGTAAAATAATTTCATCTTCTATGAAAAACTATTTTGACTTTTTTTCCCAAAATTGCAATTTCAGAATCCCAAAATAATTTAGCATGCAAGTATAGTTCCAGTATGCTGTTTTCCAAGATACGTTTACTATACTTACTGTCGTTAAGCTATTCTGTTCTGCATTTAAATGTTTAGAGACAGTCTGTTAGGCTGTCCTTAAGTATATGTGTTTAAGACCTTAGTCCCAATATGCTGTTTTTTAGTATATAGTTGACTGTAAACATTATCATATTTTTTCATTAAAATGATAAATAACTAATAATTATATTAATTATTTTTAGATGTTTAACTCCACCATAACAGAATATCTCGATAAAAAGAAAAACAAAGATTAGTCAATCTTTGGAATTCTAGAATTTTTAAAATTAAACTCGAAATTATCTGTTACTATAATTAATGATTTTAAAGAAGATTTATACATAATATTATATAACTATAAAGACAAATGTAATATTTACGTAAATGCCAAAAACAAGGTGATAAAGATTATATTTAATTTCAATTCAGTTTTCTTAACTGCTGATATGAAGAAATTTATTAAAGATCTTGAATATCATAAGGAGGCGTGAATAAATGTAACATCGACTTATACAGCTACAGTTTTAAAGGTAAAATTTATGAAATTTGAAATCCATATTTATAATAGATATATACTTACTAAAAATTTTTTAAGATCAGCAAAAAAAATTAAAAATTTATTGATCAATTACGAAAAACATCTAATTCGGAAAAGGAAAAGGAGCGTAAAAAAATTACTAGATCACTTGATGCGAAAGATAACCATTCATACAAACGTTAACATAAAAATAAAGAACTTTTAAATTTATTCGAAGTACTTGTATTTATACTTGCACATAAAATTATTTTGGGGTCCCGAAATTGCAATTTTGGGAAAAAAAGTCGAAATAGTTTTTCATAGAAGACGAAATTATTTTACTTAAAACCCGAAATTTTTTGATCACCCAGACTTATTCTTTGATTGAAAATACACATAACTGGGTATTTTTTTTACTTCCATATATAGAATAGATTCTGTATAAATCTCAAAAAGTCGAAATATCTCAAAAATCCAAAATCAATTTTGGGAACATGTATACTTGTATTCATATTAATTTTTGCAGAATAAAAAAAAGTTTTTTCATATAAGAATTTTGTGAATGCGTACATAAATTTTAGATAATGAAGAACCCTTTGTTAAATGGAAATTTGATACACTGAAACTAAATTGGCTAGATAAAATAACACATGAGCGTGATTCATTAATTTATAATGCTTTTAATTATACATCAGTAAATTTTTTTAAACGTAAGCCTTCAAAGTTCTTCACTCCGATAACCTTCGAATACCTCCAACAAAAACGTAATATTTACGAAGGTTATTGGTACTGAAAACCTTCATTTTTATTAATAAAATGTAATACTGCGGAGGTTATTGATATCGATAACCTTCAATAACCTTCACTTTATCATAATAAACGTAATATTTACGAAGGTTATTGGTCCGATAACCTTTAATAACCTTTGAAAACAAAATTATTACAATAACCTCTAATATAAAAAATTTCCTGATGTAATAATAAAAAAAACTTAATATAAATTATCTTTAAAGTAAGTGTTTGATAAGTGTTGATTTATTTCATTACTGGTGACTTTCAGATTTTAATAAGTTTTTTAGTTCAATTTGGTGGAAAATTATAGATCTATCCAATCCAAAAATCACAGCTTTTATATCAAAAGATGAATTATCAGAATTGAATGCAAAGATTTTATTCCTTTTAGAAAATTAAACCATCCTAGAACCCGAAGCAGAGAAATGTTTACAATCTTTCAAAAAGGTGAATTATAGAATTAAGTATTTCAATTCTTTATTTGAAATTTATTAACTAATGTTTTAGTTCCTAGCAGGACCCCGAGCAATCTATAAATAGGTCACATTAGAGTTTGCTTAGCTATCATAGTAAAATTTTTAAAAAGTTGCTTATTTTTAATTAAAATTTAAAAATTTACTTACAAAAATTATATTTTTCCTTTCTTATTTCCTAATTTAGTATTATCTGACCTATTCATAGATTGCTCGGGGTTCTTTCCTAGCTCAACAATAACCAACTTTGCATTATTGAAGAAATAGTTAGACCAAAAGGAACGTATGAAATAATTCTTGAACTCCAAAAATTATTAGAAAATAAAAAGAAGCAGAAAGCACTGGAACTGGACAATTTATTTGGAAATGAAAAAGATTTCAATAAAGTAGATAATCATAAGGAAATCTCACCACTGACAATTAACAATTNTAATAAAAAAAACTTAATATAAATTATCTTTAAAGTAAGTGTTTGATAAGTGTTGATTTATTTCATTACTGGTGACTTTCAGATTTTAATAAGTTTTTTAGTTCAATTTGGTGGAAAATTATAGATCTATCCAATCCAAAAATCACAGCTTTTATATCAAAAGATGAATTATCAGAATTGAATGCAAAGATTTTATTCCTTTTAGAAAATTAAACCATCCTAGAACCCGAAGCAGAGAAATGTTTACAATCTTTCAAAAAGGTGAATTATAGAATTAAGTATTTCAATTCTTTATTTGAAATTTATTAACTAATGTTTTAGTTCCTAGCAGGACCCCGAGCAATCTATAAATAGGTCACATTAGAGTTTGCTTAGCTATCATAGTAAAATTTTTAAAAAGTTGCTTATTTTTAATTAAAATTTAAAAATTTACTTACAAAAATTATATTTTTCCTTTCTTATTTCCTAATTTAGTATTATCTGACCTATTCATAGATTGCTCGGGGTTCTTTCCTAGCTCAACAATAACCAACTTTGCATTATTGAAGAAATAGTTAGACCAAAAGGAACGTATGAAATAATTCTTGAACTCCAAAAATTATTAGAAAATAAAAAGAAGCAGAAAGCACTGGAACTGGACAATTTATTTGGAAATGAAAAAGATTTCAATAAAGTAGATAATCATAAGGAAATCTCACCACTGACAATTAACAATTATACAAACCTGGATGTTATTTTTATTTTTGATTTAATTCGATTTACATAAGTTTTAATGGTTAAGTACCAAATTATATGTTATTAAACATGTGTTTAATAAGTCTTGTATAATAATTTCATTCAGATATGAAATTATTGCAAAAGGAATTATTTAGCGACTTAATTTTGAGCGAGATATTGATATGTTTATAAAAAGGCACATTTTTCATATTTCGATATTATCCTAGATAGTCATTTATAAGTTTTATTGTTATTTTTCAATTTTTTTTATTATTGATATTAATATTTACATTTTGTTTAATTAAGTAGAAAGGTTGTATTAAGAGCTTCTAGAAACCGCGAAGCAAAGGCAATAGATGCACCAGATAATGTAGAAGGTTATCACTTGAATTGGATATTCACGGTATAGCAAATTCTTAGAAATTATTATCATTAATTATCAGTATTAGTATGCTTATTAATTTGATTTATAGAGGCACGATCTAAGTAAAAAATTATATTAAGGTTGAGAATTTTTTTTTTATGAACGTATCGGTTCAAAACCAAAAACATTTTCAAGATTTTTTCAAACACTTTAAAAGTGCAAAAAACATTGAAAGACATGCACCACAATTTAATAAAAGTGATATTCACTAAGGGTGGTGAAACCAGTTTTTCAAGCAAGCGTAAAGTTATTAATACCTGAATTTTTATCTTCATATTTTTTTATACGCACAATTTTTATCATCTATGTTGGAGGTGAATTTTATGTATCTGTGAATTTAGCTGATCTATATATCCCAACTATACTTGCATGCAAAATTATTTTGGGATCCCGAAATTGCAATTTTGAAAAAAAAAGTCGAAATAGTTTTTCATAGAAAATGAAATTATTTTACTTAAAATCCCAAATTTTTTGACCACTCAAATAAATTCTTTGATTAAAGATACATATAATTAGGTACTTTTTTTACTTCTATATATAGAATAAATTCTGTATAAATCTCAAAAAGTCGAAATATTTCAAAAATTCAAAATCAATTTTGGGAACATGTATAATCCCAACAAAATATCAAGAACTCAAATTTATCATGTATTATGTTTCAAACAAAGGTTAGTAACATTCAAACAATCTTTAAAATCTTTATAACTTTATTTTGTACTTATTTAATTTTGTTCTTATAGAAATTATTTTCAGTTACTATTTCTCGATTTAAGCAAATGAAAAATAGGGTTGAAAGAGAAAAATTTGTATCCAGAAAAATAGTAATGTCTGTTAAACAACAGAAGTACAAATTTTTCCAAAAATCAAGAGTTATACTTGTCGCCCAAATTCAAAATCCAAATGCCAAAATTCCAAATGCTGAAATCTCAAATCCCAAATCCCAAATCCCAAATTATAATTAGTATCTTTTGCCGAAATCCCAAATCCCAAATACTAGTAATTTGTGCATTTTGGCGTCCCAAATCCCAAATTATTTGGGATTTGGACAACACATATATCAAGAGTTTCGAATACAAAAAGTCAATAACAAAATTCGTTTAAATATTATATTTAATATAACATCACTAATTAAGATATATTATTCTTTTTCAAATTACCAAAAATCTGATAAAGGTCTAGTTCTTAATGATATTAAGTAGAAAGGTCATTATCAATGTATCACATAATATTATAGAAGTTAATAAATAAAGATTTAGTTTGAGTATATTATAGATACGTAAGTATTGAAGAAATAAAGTCTTCTAGATCATTTTTCTAATTGGTTAAAAAATCGAATGTCTACATTTTCGAGTATGTGGAACTATTAACATAAAAAATTTAATCAAGAATAATTTATTATTATAATTCAATTATAATTACTATATATTGCTAATGTAAATTTGCGATTTTATTTGTTTGATTTTTTTGACGATTGGTTATTGCCAAAATTTTTGCTTAGTTACACATTTTAAATAAATAATAAGATATACAGTCAGACCTCTCTATAGTCACACCCTATATAGTTACACCATATAAAACCTCTTTATAGTCACTCTTTTCACAAAACCAATACCTATTAACGCTGTTACATAGTGAAATACCATATCAACCGCAGCTAATAAATGTTATAAATAAATAGAATAATAATAATAAATATCAATACTTAGTACAAATACCCCATTAATATTAGATTCTTACATGTATATCAATTTATAATTAGTTTTAGTCACATGACTTGTGGCGCAGTAAAGTTACACGATAACAATAATGGTTACACAAAAGCGCAGTAATAGTAAGTGACACAGTGGCACAGTAAAATAGTAGATCACATTACTAAAATAGGAAGAATAATGTAACCCTAATAGTTATAAATACAAGACTTTTCCCCAGACCTTTTAAAGAGACAATCTTTTAGATTCCAATCCCCTTTTTAAAAAGAATGGAACCATCCTATTCTTAAGAGAGAAACTCTAAGTATAAGGTAGTAAACCTATTATATTAAAGAGAATACTTTAATTTTATTCTTAACCCTAAATTTTTTGAATGATGAAAGTATAATCATTGAAAAAATAATAGTAAATTATTTTATTTGTATTTTAATTATTAATAAACTAACAAGTATAATTAATAAAGGAATATTGAATGTTATAGGATTAAATGCTTGATTGTATAATTGTATAATGTTAATATTCTTGAGTTAATGAAANGTAAAGTTACACGATAACAATAATGGTTACACAAAAGCGCAGTAATAGTAAGTGACACAGTGGCACAGTAAAATAGTAGATCACATTACTAAAATAGGAAGAATAATGTAACCCTAATAGTTATAAATACAAGACTTTTCCCCAGACCTTTTAAAGAGACAATCTTTTAGATTCCAATCCCCTTTTTAAAAAGAATGGAACCATCCTATTCTTAAGAGAGAAACTCTAAGTATAAGGTAGTAAACCTATTATATTAAAGAGAATACTTTAATTTTATTCTTAACCCTAAATTTTTTGAATGATGAAAGTATAATCATTGAAAAAATAATAGTAAATTATTTTATTTGTATTTTAATTATTAATAAACTAACAAGTATAATTAATAAAGGAATATTGAATGTTATAGGATTAAATGCTTGATTGTATAATTGTATAATGTTAATATTCTTGAGTTAATGAAAGTAAATATAAACTTTTACGAAGGAATAAATAAAGTCATGACATATGTTGGAAGAACATAACATCTTTGAGCGTTTGAGTAAACGCATATTATCTTTGAGCGTTTGATGAGTAAACGCATATTGCTTTGAGCGTTCGAGTAAACGCATATTATCTTTGAGCGTTTGATGAGTAAACACATATTATCTTTGAGCGTTTGATGAGTAAACGCATATTTGTTTTTAAGAGTATAGCTTTTTACGTTTGAGTTAATACGCAGTAATGTTTTAAAGAGAGAATACTTTTTGCGTTTGAGTTAATACGTAGACATATTATATCTGAATGCATAAACAGTTACACCTCTTGTTAAATATAACAATATTAAAGAGCGTTGCCGCAACGAAAAGACCGATTATGTCTATAAACTGACTGGTGCCTTCTATAAGCAAAATAGAAACCAAACTGTCGTGTGTCTTTGGACATAGCACGTTGTTACCGACGGAGGTTTATCCTTCTTAATAAACACGTGGGATGAACAGGAACTCTTGAAATAATATTAAAGATATTATTCAAGGAAACTATTAGTCAAAATAGATACAACTACTACTAATAGGTAGGTTCTAGAAGTTAAATAACTACTGTTAATAAGTGTATTAATTAGTGTTAACTACTAATATCACGAGACGGCGCTCCAAATGATAAAGTAGGCAATTCAATACAAAGGGTTTGGTTATTATTAATAAACAATAATACTGATAACTTTAAGGTAATAATAACCTTTATTAATGGTAATTGCAAATACAAAAGAACCTAATTTACAAATAAATTAGTTACAAAAGATTTCCTAATTAAAGGATAGAATCCTAAACTAACGAATTCAAAATCTGACTAAAAACTGACTGCCTTTGCCTCAGGCCAAAATCCATCCTTTATATAACTAATTTTTGGGTCCTTTGGGTCCTTTAGGTCCTTTGGGTCCTTTAGGTCCTTTGGGTCCTTTAGGTCCTTTGGGTCCTTTAGGTCCTTTAGGTCCTTTGGATCCTCGTAATACATGATCTACATATTAATTTACTACTATCTATGGTAAATCTATTACAGGACACAGTTACACTACACAACTACATATTTGTAAATCAATTTGTCTTTCGTATTACAGATAAGAAATATAAATAAATATAATAACAAAATAATAAATAATATAAGCCAATAATATATAATAATAATTAAGATATATCCACTACAATATTACTACGGTAACAGTTACCCTCCCAATTAATTCATAAGTCCTCTTATGACCTTATATTCTCTGAAATATCTCTAATAGCCTGTACAAAAGGCATGAAATTATTGTCGAAGTTATTTTTACTCATTCGGGCCATTACATATAAAGATAAGTAATTTGTTCTATAAATTTGTTCTCTATCATCCTGAAATACTTTATAGGTTCTCATTGCTCCCAAGTAATAACGATATTCGTCAGAGATATCATTTTGTTGCACATAATCCAACCATGACATTCGAGGTAGAGTTCTAAAACTTAATAACTCTCCTAAATAATAAGTATACATTAATGCCTTGATTCGATTACGATGGATAATTTCTTGTCTCAACAATTGAAACACTGTATCGATGGACTGTTCTCAAGGATCGGTAAGTTTGTATGGGTCTATTTGTTGGATAGGTACATTTCCTTCAATATTCAAAAGGTCTTGTTTATATAAATGCATTTTGTCTAAAAATCGCTAGTTTCGTGTCATGCTGACTAAATTTTCTAAAAGTAGAGAGTCTGTTGTTTAAATATTAATTAAAGTTACGCATAGTATTACTATTTTTGGTAACCTAATTTCTATTAATTTACACAGAATTATCTATTACTAATTGTGGTTCCCATGTGGTACGGCCTTTATACAATTTTAGTCGATCAGCATGTATCAATTCCTTCAAGGGTTGATTAAATTGATTTTTCAGGGCATAAGCTCCTTTATCTAAGCATTTACTTATGGTAAATGGTCCTTTCCATCGGGTATCAAGTTTTCCAGACCATTGTTTATCCAACCGAGAGTCATACATTAAAACTTTGTCACCTTCCTTATATTTGACAATCTGTGGCATTTTCTCCAAGTGTCGTCGTTCCTGTGACTTTTGTGATTTCTGGATATTATCCCTAGCTTTTTGTCGATGAACTGGCAATTGATCGATTAGTTCATAAGCTCGTTGTAGAATAGTATCTTCAAGATCATATTCAACAATTTCTTGTTGACCATCGATTTCAATTGGTAATCGGGCTTCTCTTCCATGATTTAAAAAGAATGGGGTATATTTAGTGGTGTTTTGTTTATTGGTCCGATAAGCAAATAGTATAGAGGTTATATAATTGTCCCAATTCATAGGATCTCGGACTTTCTTTAAACCTTCACAAAGTGTTTGATTAAAACGTTCTACTAGTCCATTAGTTTGTGGATGATACGGTGATGAAAAGCGATGTTCTGTCCTAAATTTATCACTTAACTCATCAATTACTTTATTTTTAAAATGTGTGCCCTGGTCTGAGATTAGAACTGTAGGGGCACCATGTCAACAAATAATTTCATCATAGATAAACTGAGCAACAGCTTCGGCAGTTGCATTTGTTAAAGGTTTCGCTTCTGGCCATTTTGTAAGGTAATCCATAGCAACTACAATATATCGGTTTCCTCGTGGGGTAACTGGTAAAGGTCCTACAATATCAATTCCAATTTGTTCAAAAGGTTGTCTAACAGGTATGGTATGTAGAGGTTCCGTCCTTTTTGGTCTTCCAAACCTTTGGCAAGAATCACAACTTTGAACATACTCTTTAATGTCATCGAACATTTGGCTCCAATAATATTTATCCTTAACACGATTATAAGTGACTTCTATGCCTAAATGTCCTGAGGTGGGGTGGTTATGCATCATGTATAACAGGGGTTCCATTTCATGTCTCCCTATTACTTTGATGAATTGCTGATTATTTCTTCGTGGTTTCTTAAATAACTGTCCATTGTATAACTGAAAATGTTTGACTTTATTCAAAAATTGTTTGCGTTCGCGAAGTGATTGGGGTTCCGGGAATATTTGATTATTTAAATAATTATAAAATTGTTAGTATAGGATTAAATCCATCTTGATTTGGTTACTTCAATAAACTCTAATAAATATTTTGCCAAGACACCGACAACTTGGTCCGAATTGTATTTTACGTCAGATTTATTTCTTTTATAATTATTTGTTCAATTAAAGACGGGATAACGCATCAGCGTTAGTATTTTCTTTTCCTGGTTTGTGTTGTACTTCAAAATCATACGGCTGTAATCGTAATATCCATCTTGCCAATCTTCCTTTCGGTACACTCGAATATAACCATTTTAATGCGGAATGGTCAGTTATTAAAACAAAATGTTTAAATCCTAAATAAGAATAGAAATGTTCAACTGCCCAAATAACAGCTAAACATTCGAGCTCAGTTGCGCCATACTGTTTTTGCGCTCCGATAAGACTTTTACTAGCGTAAGCAATGACCTTTTCATGTCCTTCATCATTGCGTTGACTTAAGACAGCTCCTAATCCTTGTGCAGAACCATCGGTAGTTAAATAGAAGGTTTGGGTGAAATCAGGGTAGGATAAAATCGGTTCGGTAATTAACTTTCCTTTTAAGGCATCAAAGGATTGTTGACATTTCTCAGTCCATTCTAATTTGGAATCTTTTCGTAACAATTTATTGAGCGGTTGGGCAATTGTTGAAAAGTCCTTAATAAATTTTCTATANTTTTGCCAAGACACCGACAACTTGGTCCGAATTGTATTTTACGTCAGATTTATTTCTTTTATAATTATTTGTTCAATTAAAGACGGGATAACGCATCAGCGTTAGTATTTTCTTTTCCTGGTTTGTGTTGTACTTCAAAATCATACGGCTGTAATCGTAATATCCATCTTGCCAATCTTCCTTTCGGTACACTCGAATATAACCATTTTAATGCGGAATGGTCAGTTATTAAAACAAAATGTTTAAATCCTAAATAAGAATAGAAATGTTCAACTGCCCAAATAACAGCTAAACATTCGAGCTCAGTTGCGCCATACTGTTTTTGCGCTCCGATAAGACTTTTACTAGCGTAAGCAATGACCTTTTCATGTCCTTCATCATTGCGTTGACTTAAGACAGCTCCTAATCCTTGTGCAGAACCATCGGTAGTTAAATAGAAGGTTTGGGTGAAATCAGGGTAGGATAAAATCGGTTCGGTAATTAACTTTCCTTTTAAGGCATCAAAGGATTGTTGACATTTCTCAGTCCATTCTAATTTGGAATCTTTTCGTAACAATTTATTGAGCGGTTGGGCAATTGTTGAAAAGTCCTTAATAAATTTTCTATAATATGATGCCAGTCCTAAAAAACTGCGGACTCTAGTTCTGGTAGTTGGTATCGGAAAGTTTTTAACCTTTTCAATTTTTGCGGGGTCAGCCATAATTCCATCTCCACTGATAATGTGTCCCAGAAATTCCAATTTAGATTGTAAGAAGTGACATTTGTCAGGTCCAAGTTTTAATCCGACGGCTCGTAGTCGTTGAAACACTTTTCCCAATTTATTTAAGTGTTCGTCAAAAGTCTTCGAGTAAATATTAATGTCATCAAGGTAAACAATGACTCCTTGATATAACATATCATTTAAAACATGATCCATGAGGCGTTGGAAAGTAGCTGGAGCATTAGTAAGTCCAAAGGGCATTACAGTGAACTCATAAGTTCCTTGTTTGGTAATAAATGCAGTTTTATCCTGGTTTTTTGGATCCATTTCCACTTGCCAATAACCACTAGCAAGATCAAGGGTGGTAAACCATTTTGCATCTCGGAGTGCATCCAACATATCTTCAATGCGAGGGATTGGGTAAGCATCTTTTCGTGTTTCGGTATTCAACTTTCGGTAATCTACACAAAATCTCAACTTGCTATTTTTCTTTTTAACAAGAACAACAGGAGAGGCCCAAGGGCTTTTGGATCTTTTTATTAAACCCTTGTCCAACATTCTGTCAAGTTCCTCTTTGATAAATTGGTCTTCATCGGGGTGTGTTCGGTAGAAGCATTGTTTAATTAGTTTTGCTTCTCCTACATCTATTTGATGTTTAATGATATTTGTTCGTCCCAATGAACTAACATCATTAGCAAATAAATCTTTATTTCGCTCCATCAATTTATCAAATTTTTGTTGTTGGTGATTATTTAGTTGACCAATATCCAATTCATTTTTATTTAGTTTTTCACTTAGAAACACAGGCACGGTATCCTCATCACTCTCGTCATCGTGATCTTCACTTGTTGTATTTTTGAAAATAATTTCGTCATCATCTCCTTCGGATTCTTCCGTCTCGGTATCACTTTCATTAGTACTTTTGTCATCGGTATTTTCAATAAGTTCAGAAAACTCTTCCTTAGTTTCTTTAGAACAGTTAGCAGGAACGGTAAGAGTCTTTCCTCGCCATCTGAGCTCCAATTGTACGAAGCATTAGCTTTCATTAGCCAATTGTTTCCTAATAACAAGGAATAAGTAGCGGCATCAATTACTTCCACATCGATAGGAATAGTTTGGCCTTGGATAGTAATTGGTAAATCACGGATGACTCCTAAAGGTTGAATTTTCTTTCCAGTAGCGGGTAAGATGATACTTTTAGAGGCTTCCTCAATTTCATAACCCAGTTGTTCCATAGCATCGCGAGTAACAATACTAATAGCTGCGCCACTGTCAACAATAGTAGGTTCAGTATAAACTCCTACTGCGACGTTACATTTTAAGGCAGTAGTTTTTAAAGAGTACTCCTGGTCTGCCAATTTAATTTCCTTCTCTTTAGGTTTTCGAAGAGCTTCAAAGAAACTTTTTCTAATAGATGGAACTTCTAAAGTATCGGCCCAAGATAAACCAGCAGGTTGATTTTGTAGCTGTTCCACAATATCAAAATCCTTTTTTCTAAAGAGAGGTGGTCGAGTTGCGTTTTCCTTTTTCTTTTCCTTATTTCCTTTCACCATTTTAATTACTTCCTTTTTCTTCGACTTTTTCTTTGGAGTGATTTCAGTTTTAACAACTTTAGGTACTGGTACACTCGTTGTTTTAGGAAGTCCAAAGGTATTCAAGCTTGGTTTTGGTTCAGGAATATTAGTTTCACGAGGTCGTTTGATAGGTGTATCCTCGTCGCTACTGTCATCTCTTTCTCGTTTTCCCAAATAAGCATCATAAGCTTCAAGAAGGTGTTGTAAAAGTTTATCTTCCTCCTTTTCACTTTCTTCTTCAACTTCCACTAATTTGGCATGTGCGGAGTTGTCTGAATTATCCTTGCGATCAGGACAGTCCCAAGAGATGTGTCCTTCCTTTCCACATTTGAAACAAGTACGAGTTTCTCGATTATTATTTCGGTTGTTTCGATTATTTCGATTGTTCCAATTATTTTGTGNCCTAAAGGTTGAGTTTTCTTTCCAGTAGCGGGTAAGATGATACTTTTAGAGGCTTCCTCAATTTCATAACCCAGTTGTTCCATAGCATCGCGAGTAACAATACTAATAGCTGCGCCACTGTCAACAATAGTAGGCACAGTATAAACTCCTACTGCGACGTTACATTTTAAGGCAGTAGTTTTTAAAGAGTACTCCTGGTCTGCCAATTTAATTTCCTTTTCTTTTGGTTTTCGAAGAGCTTCAAAGAAACTTTTCCTAATAGATGGAACTTCTAAAGCATCAGCCCAAGACAAACCAGCAGGTTGGTTTTGTAGCTGTTCCACAATATCAAAATCCTTTTTTCTAAAGAGAGGTGGTCGAGTTGCGTTTTCCTTTTTCTTTTCCTTATTTCCTTTCACCATTTTAATTACTTCCTTTTTCTTCGACTTTTTCTTTGGAGTGATTTCAGTTTTAACAACTTTAGGTACTGGTACACTCGTTGTTTTAGGAAGTCCAAAGGTATTCAAGCTTGGTTTTGGTTCAGGAATATTAGTTTCACGAGGTCGTTTGATAGGTGTATCCTCGTCGCTACTGTCATCTCTTTCTCGTTTTCCCAAATAAGCATCATAAGCTTCAAGAAGGTGTTGTAAAAGTTTATCTTCCTCCTTTTCACTTTCTTCTTCAACTTCCACTAATTTGGCATGTGCGAAGTTGTCTGAATTATCCTTGCGATCAGGACAGTCCCAAGAGATGTGTCCTTCCTTTCCACATTTGAAACAAGTACGAGTTTCTTGATTATTATTTCGGTTGTTTCGATTGTTTCGATTGTTCCAATTGTTTTGTGAAGAGTTGTCGCGGTTATTTCCTCGGTTGCGATAGCCAGGTTGTTGGTTAACCTGCGTAGTTAACTTTTCCATTTTTTGAATTAAATTCAATTGCATCTTCTCAAATTTCTTTGCCAAGTCATCGAGGTTGTGAGCAGGGTCAAAAGTTACTTTAGTTTCCTTCTTTTTCTTTTTGAGTACAGTTTTCTTTGGTTTCCTTTCCTCTTCTGCTTCTTCCTCTTCCTCTTCGTCTGAACTTTCAACAACTTTCTTTTTACCTTTTTGTTTACGAGGTTCAATTTCATTTACCATATCCAATCCTTCCTCATAAGCTTGTGCTAGTTCTAAAGCAGCAGCTAAGGTACCTGGGGCTTGCATGGTTATCAATGGTGCGATGTGAGGTAACAATCCTTTTATGAAGAGTCGTTTATGTTGGTTAACATTAATGTCTACTCGTTTCACCAGTCGTCTAAATCTCGCATAATAAGCATCGACAGTTTCTCCTTGTCGTTGGCGATTGTTTTCTAATTCACGCATCCATTTATTTCTCCACCGGGTGTTACAATATTTTTCCACGAATCCGGCTCTCCAAGCAGCCCAATCAGTCATATCGTTAGCGTTTATTTCATCATGCCATTCTTCAGCGTCGTCCTCAAGATAGGTGGCATACTTGCGAATCTTTTTCGCTTCATCCCATGCATTACTGCGGGCGACTTTCTCAAAATGGAGCATCTATTGAAGAGGATCCTGAGTTCCATCTCCATAAAATGGATCAACTCAGAGGGATGTATGGTTTTGTAAGTTGTCTTCCAAGTAATCAAGTACAGCGTTTGCCATTTCGTCTTCGGTATCAGTGTCACTACTGTCGCTACTATCAGAGGCGGATAAGTGAGCTTCTGCTAGTTGTTAGTTAAGGAGGTTAAAGTCTATTGGTTGATAAAAAGTTCGGACGTTTTGGAGTTGGTCCCAATTGTTTGGAGGGGTAACTACACGTGGTGTAACTTGTTCTGGTGATCGCCTAGGAGATACTGCTTGCGAGAAACTTTGAGGAGTTTCGTTAGATCGGCGTCTTTGTCGAGGAGTGGTTTCAGATGTTCCAACAGTTGCAGAGGAGGAAGTTGTTGTTGAATTACTTGTGGGTATCCTAACAGTAACTGGATTCTGATTTTCTTTTTGAATTTGTCGTTCAAGTTGACGTTGTTGATATCGTTGTCTTCTTTGTTCTCTTTCTTCCGGTGTTATTAAAAGTTGACGTTGTCGATATAGTTGTCTTCTTTGTTCTCTTTCTTCCGGTGTTA
>PQFF01000479.1:88104-147444 GCA_003547095.1 Diversispora epigaea | reverse complement strand
CTAATTATTCTCTTAATTTTAATGATATAAGTTTGTCCTTTCTACTGAACATGCACAACATTCTCATCTTTAGGTTTACTTATTACAGTTTTTAATATTTACTTATAGATTAAAAAGTTTTATATGTAGTAACAATTGACAATTATTTTCGATCGTAAATTTTGACGATCAAACCTATTTCACCCAGTTTATACCTCAAACCGGATGAAACCGGGTGAAATCGGGTGAAAAAAAATTTTTAGGAAATCATCCAGGTTCATCCGGATATCCGATTTTAAGGTCATTCGGATATCCGGATGACTTATTGGGACACGGTTCCAAGCCCTAATGAAGATATCAGAAAATATTATAAATTTTTAACAGATCAGGATAAGCTGGTTAGTGAAGAGTTTATACATGTTCCCAAAATTGATTTTAGATTTTTGAGGTATTTCAACTTTTTAAGATTTATACAGAATCTATTCTATATATGGAAGTAAAAAAAGTATCCAGTTATGTATATCTTCAATCAAAGAATAAATCTGGGTGGTCAAAAAATTTTGGGTTTTAAGTAAAATAATTTCGTCTTCTATGAAAAACTATTTCGACTTTTTTTCCTAAAATTGCAATTTCGGGGTCCCAAAATAATTTTGCGTGCAAGTATAGAAGAGTTATTACGTTGCAATATACTAAAAAGTGGTTTGAGTACTACATGGCTTGATGATCTCATGGAAGAATAGAAAAAAATCCATACTCAATTTGTACAAATTTTTATATATAAATCATTTTTCGCAATTATATGCATAAATCTCAGCCATCACGAATTCTGACAATCGACAAAAAAACTTTACTAGTGCTAGAATATATGGATTTACTTGCTCTGATGATGAGGCTGAAGCGGAATATCACCACAAAATTGCATCATCTAATCAATGCATATTTTTTCTGAAAAATAAATTATTACTAAATTAACTTAATTTTTTCTGTGTATATAAATGGTTAAAAGATTAAGATCAGATGTTAACAACAAATGCATTATCGATTCTAGTTAAGAAATATAATGTATCATATATACAAATTCGTGAAATATGGGAATTCACTATTGTGATAAATAATTAGTAAAGCTAGCACAGCTAAAAACATATTTATTATTGTTGAGCATATACATAAAAACAATAAATTATGTGACTAAATTACATGTAGGACTTTGTCCGTTGCTTTGCAATAAATTAATTAATATTTTTTTCCAATCGTTAACAGTATTAATGGTTTTTTATCATGTGTTTTATTAATTCAAACTTTTGAATATATCCGTATCTTATATAAAACAATGGCAAATACACAATCTAAAATTGATTTATTGAAACAATGAATCATTAATCTTGAGATTGCAAATGCCGAAATTTTTAAACTTAAGAAGAAATTACTAAAGTTTGTTGAAATTAAGGCTGAAAACAAAAGGTTGAAACAAATCATTAAAGAAAATGCTAAACACGAAGTCAAGAACATTAACCTCTCAGCTGAAAATTCTGAGCTTAAAATCAAATTAGCAAAACTTATTAGAATTCAATTCAAATAGTAAGTATAAAAGCATAAGTTGATTTTGACAATGTATATATAGCGATAAATCATTTTTCTGTGATCACATAGGATTATTGCAGATGTAAAAATATATTTATATTGTTGAGCATATACGTAAAAAACAATAAATTATGTTTCTATTTCTAAAAGTTGCTTTTGGAATCTATTTCGTAATTGACTCTTTTTAGAACCTATCTAACTATATGGAATATAATATTCTTTATAATATCTATTAGGTATCATATACCGACTTGGATATTTATTATACTCAACAATTTCCTTAACAACACGTAAATCAAACTGTTATTGAGTTTCAGAATTTTTCACTTTGTGAGAAGTTAAACTTAAAAATTTTTTATCATCTGGGATGCCATCATTTAGCAAACTATCCTAAGCAAGTTGTGCATTTGATGGCTCTTTTTCTTGGAATCGTCTCCAAACACTTTGTATAATCCTTGCAGAGCCTTTTTTAGTTATAGCTTTGGAACACTCTGTACCCCAGTATTGTTGTATCAGGTCTTTAGGTTTGAGACGATCAACATATTTTTGTCTAGTAAAATGGAATGATTTTTTAGGATGCATATCATCGATTTTTGTGAGTTTCCAGTAATTAAAACAAATAGCCATATGACTTTATAAATTTTTGGTCTACGATAATCGAAATTAACAAATTTACCTTGACCATATGACATAAATAGACAATAACGATGGTACACACTAAATTTTTCAGCATTCAACAAATTTTGTAAAGGTACTCTTACTCGTATTGCCTATTGAACAGGTGTTTCATTGTGTTTTATAGTAGGCAGGTTGTCAAATAATCTCTCATTATCGAAGAGTTCGTCATATCATTTTTCATCAAAAGCAAAATAATTTCCAATGTATGAAACATTATACCTCATATCATATCCAGGGTGAATATTAAAGGGTTTAGATAATGTTCTATCTTTCTTATCGAGAAAAGTTGTAATATCAAAACCAGACATATTTATTGATTATAGTATATATTTAGCGATTTTAATGTTTTTGACCTACAATATACATATTTATTTCTAGATTCAATTTTTTATATAATTGGAATAGTGGAACATATATATATTGCAAAAATTAAGTTACTTATATAAACTTCAGTGACACTATTTATGCTATCGCATCTGTGTAACGGATTTCATACATATGACATTTTCCTGGATCGTTAATTTTTGCCTGTGAAAAATACGTATAACACGAGAATGTTCCACAAACTTCTATATAGAAATTAGGTCGCACAAAAACATATGACTCCACATTTCACATTATCTCTTGCTCGATCACAGGTAATAGCAGAGCTAGTGCTAAAGCACATAGAAACGTGCGACGTAATACGTAAAAAATTGGTTGCGATTTATAAATGCAGTTAAATATCTCATCACGAAATTATAGGTGCGTCGGATGATGCATTTTCAAATATACATATAATTCAGTATAATCGAACACTCCTACTATACTTCCCTTACTTTTATTCTCGACCACCACAAAGTTATTTCCTGGATTATACGTATGCTTATATTTATTCTGGTTTAATAATTGCATATACTGGGATGGACTATCGATGAACTTACCCATTGTTTTACGCTTATTATTTCGAGACTTAGCCATATTAACATATATACATCCATTTGTTCGATTTAATATGGCATATACATTCGAGTATTTTTTGCTACTTCTCTATAGCCAGTTTCCCTAGCTCGGATCTCATTACTCGACGCGCAATATTCTCCATCTTGGTTTTTTTCTCTTCCTCTTGATTTCAATGGGATCTGGTTTGAGTTCCTCGAGTATTACCGTATATGACCCAGATTAAGAATTAGGATATCGGATCGGATCCGAATATTGATAAAATCTGATCCGATTTGATTTTGCGGAATGAATTGATAGTTGGATCATACTTCGACGACCAATTAAATTACTTTAATTTTAAATCTAAGATATCTTGATTATTATATTTTTACTCATTATAAATTTTATAAACTCTAGATAAAAAATTTTTCAACCCACATGAAGAAAGAAGTCGCAATACTCTTATTTCTGCGGAAACAATTTGACGAATTAGGGATCTCACATTTGATCTGACTGAGAGAATTCCTCAATCGCAGATTTAATAATTTAATAGTGCAATCATGTAATCGGTGTAACGAGTTGCGTGTAAAATCATGTGACAACATCTTATATAAACGCGTTTTTTCTCATTTTCTTTTTTTCATTATTCTTTCCCTTTTCCGCTTTTTACTCTTTTGTCCTTAATAACCTCTAAATAATATTATTATAATTCTTTTTTCTTTTAGCAATACCTTTGTTGACTATATTTCATTTTGATTTCAAACTGTAGAAAAGGAAGGTATTGTCTTTCTTTCTTTTTTTGTTTGTTTTTCTTCCTTTATTACTTCCGTTTTCTAACTCTTCTCATATATTTTGCTATATTTTTATCACTGCACACGCGAGTGCCTGTGTTTGAGGGGGGGATAAAGTAAGTTGTATTATTTTTAAAGAAAATACTAAATAAGTTTTATTTAATTTAGGCGAAATTGCGAAAAAAAAAGCAAGAAGGCGCGTACACGGGGGGATCTCTGCTGCGTAACATGAGTGCCCGTGTGATGCTTAGGTCCTTGAACATTACTTTTAGCACAATGAGGATACGAGTGCCAAAGTGAGGAGAAACTTGGATGCTTTGATGCCCGTTGCATGTAAACGAAGTGCAAACGACAACTCAAGTTATTGGGTTGGCTGGTTACTAAGCCAGTTGCAGATAGGTTAGCCAAGTTTACGCGCAATATATACTTGTATATATTGCCTTCATGAGTGCCAAAGTATTTTCTGTTCTGTGCTATTAGTACCTTCTTGATCGCCTATTCATTTACCAGTGCCAAAGTGTTCGTAGTTTTCAGCAAATATGGATTTTTGGAATTGTGTGTTTTCAGCAAGGAAAAATTTTTGGAATTGTGTGTTTTCAGCAAAGAAGAATTTTTGGAATTGTGTGTTTTCAGCAAAGAAGAATTTTTGGAATTGTGTATTTTCAAGAAAAAGGCAAGAAGTAACTTTGTTATTGAGTCAAGCAGTGTTGTCGTTGGACATCCTTTGGACATCCTTTGGACAATTTTAATAACAAATAAATTAGATTTATTCCAAATTTTATTATAATAACCTATTTTAACTTTATAAGTAAAAATATTTAAAGCAAGTCGGTGAATATAATCATATATTTTTTATTTTAATATTTCAAATATTTAGAGTTTGGACATGCTTGGACATGGGCATGGACATCCAAAAAAAGCTTTGGACATTAAAAATGTACAACACTGGAGTCAAGTAAGTATTAAAGATTTTACATGCGAAAAAAGCAAGAAGGCGCGTACACGGGGAGATCTCTGCTGCGTAACATGAGTGCCCGTGTGATGCTTAGGTCCTTGAACATTACTTTTAGCACAATGAAGATATGAGTGCCAAAGTGAGGAGAAACTTGGATGCTTTGATGCCCGTTGCATGTAAACGAAGTGCAAACGACAACTCAAGTTATTGAGTTGACTGGCTACAAAGCCAGTTGCAGATAGGTTAGCCAAGTTTACGCGCAATATATACTTGTATATGTCGCCTTCATGAGTGCCAAAGTATTTTCTGTTCTGTGCTATTAGTACCTTCTTGATCGCCTATTCATTTACCAGTGCCAAAGTGTTCGTAGTTTTCAGCAAATATGGATTTTTGGAATTGTGTGTTTTCAGCNACAATTTTAATAACAAATAAATTAGATTTATTCCAAATTTTATTATAATAACCTATTTTAACTTTATAAGTAAAAATATTTAAAGCAAGTCGGTGAATATAATCATATATTTTTTATTTTAATATTTCAAATATTTAGAGTTTGGACATGCTTGGACATGGGCATGGACATCCAAAAAAAGCTTTGGACATTAAAAATGTACAACACTGGAGTCAAGTAAGTATTAAAGATTTTACATGCGAAAAAAGCAAGAAGGCGCGTACACGGGGAGATCTCTGCTGCGTAACATGAGTGCCCGTGTGATGCTTAGGTCCTTGAACATTACTTTTAGCACAATGAAGATATGAGTGCCAAAGTGAGGAGAAACTTGGATGCTTTGATGCCCGTTGCATGTAAACGAAGTGCAAACGACAACTCAAGTTATTGAGTTGACTGGCTACAAAGCCAGTTGCAGATAGGTTAGCCAAGTTTACGCGCAATATATACTTGTATATGTCGCCTTCATGAGTGCCAAAGTATTTTCTGTTCTGTGCTATTAGTACCTTCTTGATCGCCTATTCATTTACCAGTGCCAAAGTGTTCGTAGTTTTCAGCAAATATGGATTTTTGGAATTGTGTGTTTTCAGCGAATATGGATTTTTGGAATTGTGTTTTCAGCAAATATGGATTTTTGGAATTGTGTTTTCAGCAAATATGGATTTTTGGAATTGTGTTTTCAGCAAATATGGATTTTTGGAATTGTGTGTTTTCAGCAAATATGGATTTTTGGAATTGTGTGTTTTCAGCGAATATGGATTTTTGGAATTGTGTGTTTTCAGCAAATATGGATTTTTGGAATTGTAACTTTATTATTGAGTCAAGTAAGTATTAAAGATTTTATGTGCGGAAAAGGGATTTATAGTTATTTTCGTTTATAGTGTTTAGTAATTTCAAATAGTAATTGTGATAATAATAATAATAATAACAAAGTCCAAGATTTAAAGTATTCTTGTAACGGGTTGTAATTTTAATTTTTAATTTTATTATTTGTTGATTAATAAAAATAAAAGGTTATTACATTTTATTTCGCGTGTGTTTTTACAAAAATTTTTTATTGTAATTGATATTACGTGCCAAAAACAAAAAAAAAAAGGTGTTTGTTTATTATTTTTTTAAATTCGAATGTCCTAATTTTTATATTACTAAAAAAAAAAATTGGGAAATCTTATATATGTATAAATGTGAAGAGTGTGTAAAAACATTCCTCGTTCTAAATGTTAAAAAAATAATTAAAGATTTAATAAATCTTTTATAAAATGTATAATATGACGAAAACCTAAAAAAGGAAATCCGTAATGTTGCTTAGATCGTTAGTAAAATCCACCATACAAAAACAAAAAAAATATGTATATGAAGAAATTTTTTTTAAGATTTCAATCATCCAACAAATAGAAAGAAGGAAGGAAGAAAGAAAGAAAGAAAGAAAGAAAGAAGAAAAAAGAAGAAAAAAATTACAATAAAAAAAATGATGAAAAAAAAAACGAGATAAAAATTACCACGAATTTATACTCTAATATCATACCATATTATCAAATCTATCAACCAATTGACATTTGATTGACTTTTCTTAATTAACTATTATTTTTAACGATTTTCATCTATTGGTTACGATTTGTAGAATCTTTCTTTTTCCCAAACCTCTTTGCTAGCCAACTTAAACCTTGACCAGCTCTCATTCTTTCCATATCATTAATAACTTCATCAATTGCCAAATCATTATTTATCCGTACTTGTATTTCCTTTATGATTTTTTTACGGGCGATCAAAGGATCTTTATTCTCACTGGCCCAAGTGGTTCCGTAAGTTTCTAATAATGTAATTACTGATGGATTCCCATTAAGTCCCACATTCCATTCATTCCAAACATCATAGACGGTACCAAGGGAATCTAATTCCGGTAAACGATGGTATTCGGGATTTAATCTCGTGATTTCGGCCGATGATGAAGACGATGAAGATGACGCGGATGATGCGGAGGTCGTTGCCATCGTTGAAGGGTTCACCCAATTTACATTGGCATTGTTGGGATTGTTGACGCTGTTAACATCATTAACATCATTGATATTGCTGACATTATTGACATCATTGATATTGCTGACAATATTGACATCATTGATATCATTGATATTGCTGACATTATCATTGATATTGCTGACGACGTCATTAACATTGTTAACATTGTTGACATTACTGTTAGTATTTGGGATATCCATATTATTATTATTATTATTAGGATTAGGATTATTAGGATTAATAAGATTATTAGGATTATTGGAATTATTAGGATGATTTGTAAGATTGATTGTAGAATTGTTTGTAGAAGTGGATTGCGTAGAAGCAGATTGTGTATTCTGCGTAGTAAAGTTAATCGGTGAAGTTATAGGTGGAGGTCCGTGTATAGAATCGATTGGACTAGAAATAGTTCCATTGGAATTAATTGTCGCGGTGCTGGGAGTTCTCATAATAGTAGCGTTATTGTTTGAATTATTCACATTATTATTATTATTACTACTATTATTATTATTACTATTACTATTATTATTATTATTATTATTATTTGAATTATTATTATTATTTGAATTGTTTGATGAATTGTTTGATGAATTATTTAAATTATTTGGATTATTTGAATTATTCGAATTATTGTTATTATTATTATTTGAATTATTATTATTATTATTATTATTATTTGCATTTGGATTCGCATTCGCATTTACATTATCCATAAGATTCAATGAATTAATAAGATTAGGAGGAGGAGGAATACTCATAAAATTATTTCCAGAACTCGGACCCGCGTGATGAGGAAATATTCCAATGGGTCCTAAACCAGGTATCATTGAATAATTTGGAATCATATGAGAAAATGGACTTATGAGAGGATTATTATGAAAATTTGTTGGTCCCATTTGAGGTGAAGGACGTATAATATTTCCATTATTAATATTATTAATATTATTGATATTATTAATATTATTAATATTATTAATGGGTGGATTTAATGTACTTAGAGGAGTATTAAAATATGATGACGATGAACCATGAGTATTAACATTATTATTATTATTATTATTATTATTATTATTATTATTATTATTATTAAAATGATGTCCAAATACGTTCTCTGAATTAATTTCTGAACCTGCAGCAATATTTGATCCAATATTTGATCCTATATTTGATCCCATATTTGTTCCCATACTTGTTCCCATACTTGTTCCCATACTTGTTCCTATATTTGATCCCATATTTGACGCGACATTATTAATAATAGATGCAGCTATTTGAGGTGCATAAACAGCTGCCATTTGTTGTTGTAATTGACTGGCACTTAATTGTCCCGTTAATTGCCCCGGAAACGTTGGACTTTGTAAACTGTGAATCGATGGAAGTGGTCCAGATTCACGATTATTATTATTACTACTACTATTATTATTATTATTATTATTATTATTATTGTTATTATTATTATTGTTATTATTATTTGCATTTGGATTCGCATTCGCATTTACATTATCCATAAGATTCAATGAATTAATAAGATTAGGAGGAGGAGGAATACTCATAAAATTATTTCCAGAACTCGGACCCGCGTGATGAGGAAATATTCCAATGGGTCCTAAACCAGGTATCATTGAATAATTTGGAATCATATGAGAAAATGGACTTATGAGAGGATTATTATGAAAATTTGTTGGTCCCATTTGAGGTGAAGGACGTATAATATTTCCATTATTAATATTATTAATATTATTGATATTATTAATATTATTAATATTATTAATGGGTGGATTTAATGTACTTAGAGGAGTATTAAAATATGATGACGATGAACCATGAGTATTAACATTATTATTATTATTATTATTATTATTATTATTACTATTATTATTATTATTATTATTATTGTTACGTTTATTGTGATTATCATTTTCTTTATTATTATTAATATTATCGTTATTGTTATTAACATCATTATTATTATTGTTGTTGTTGTTGTTGTGAAAGTTGTTGGTGTTATAATGATTATTATTGAGATTATTGTGAAGATGATGATTCTTACTAATATCATTATCATTATTAATGTTTTTATTATTATCGTTAGTATTTTTTGCAATAATTGGTGTTATTTGTGTAGGAAATCGCGATATTTGAGCCGGCATTTCGCTTGTTTCTACCGTTATCGTGGCTGGATCTGCCGATACCGTGTTACTGGTTACGGGTGATATATCCGTGGTAACAGTAGTGGTTGTAGTTGAATTATTATTTGCATCCGTATGAGTAACTGTTGTCATCTTAATTGTAATAACTGTACTCGTCGTGGTGGTCGAGGAACCAGGTGGTAAATTCTCTAATTGTTCTTGAGGACTAGGTTCTTGTGATGTTATTATAGGTCTTGGCGGTGGTGGTGGTGGTTGTATTGAAGCTTCTCTAGAAGATGTTCTATGTGGTGGATTATTTCCTCTCGATTGTTCATTTTGATTTGTTTCACTTGACTTTAATTCGTGCTCCCTTTGTTCATTAGATCGTGTTTCAATTAAACTTGGTCCATTTATTGTTTGTTCCTGTTCCGTTTGATCCAATAACAATATTTCTGGTACTGGCATGTCTTGTCTTCGTTCATTATCTACATCCACAATTCGACTTCTCGGTGGTCTACCTCGTGTTGGTCTATTACCGATCTCTTGGTGGCGTAGATCATTATAAGTTTTATTTCTAGTTATTTTTCCCATACTCATTGTCTTTCGAATTATTATTTATGTAAAGAAACCTAAATGATAATAAAAAGTTAAATTTATGCTTTTATAAAATTACTTCTATTTTACTACGCGCAAAAAAAAAATAAAAATAAAAAAAAAGTTTTACCTTGCGAAGTGTTATCAAGAAAACTGCAAGGGTTTTTAACTTCCATGATTTTACTAAACATGTGGAAAATAAATAAAAAATATGTTAGTTCTGAATGTGACACTGCTGTGGGACTAGCATTCCTGCCAATCAATGGGCATTTACGCGTTTTTTTTTTTTTTATCAAACTTTTTGATTCAAATATTATTCAGATATTTATTCAGATATTATTTAGATATTATTCAGATTGATCGATCGTTATTAAAAATTTTTAGAATACGGGACAACTTTTCATACTTTTCATACTTTTCATACTTTTCATATTTTTCATATGGCAAATAACAAATTAAAGGTGCGTAGAGTTTGTTAGAAATATTTCTAAATAATAATGATCAATTAAAGTAGAAATATCACGTCGTGGTCTTTACGCATTCTTTTACGTTATAAACAAACCATTTTTGAGGAAATCGCAAGTGGATTAAGTTCAAATTATATATATATATATATTGGATTTCAAAAAAAAAACAAAAAATGGTGAGATAGGTAAGTTTTATTAATATTTTTTTTTAATAAAAAATAAAAACAGATTTTTTACAAGATATTATTTTTTTTTTATGTAGAGTTGTGTGTAATCTCCAAAAAAAAAAAAAACAAAAAATGGTGAGATAGGTAAGTTTTATTAATATTTTTTTTTAATAAAAAATAAAAACCGATTTTTTACAAGATATTATTTTTTTTTTATGTAGAGTTGTGTGTAATCTCCAAAAAAAAAAAAAAGATTTCAAATAAATCGATTTTATTACGTGTCGAATAGATGATGTATGATGTATATAGATTGCCTGCAGATATCTTTTAGTTTTTAGTTCGAGATAAATATTTTGAAAGTAATTCAAATCATTTTCAAGTTCATAAGAGAATATAAAATAACAAAGAATACTTTTTTTTTGAAAGATTTTTAATAAAATTGATTACTAGAAGTTATTCTCGGAAACACATTATTTTGAAAATCGCCTACTCTATATAGACTATATATATAGTGACAATTATTCAATTATTGGAAATATTTTTGAACGAACTTAATTTAATGTTAAATATTTCATATTTGTTAATCATTTTCACTTTATATTTGATATCTTTTAATTTGAATATTATAATTATTCATTTGCAAGAAGTAAAAGTAATTGAATAAATTGATCTGATTTGGGTTTGTGACCCGCGTGTATGTATGATATATATCTGATATAATTTTAAATATTTTAAATATTTTAAATATTTTAAATATTTTAAATATATTTAATTAATTAAATACAAAAGTTATAAAGACACGTAAAATGTGTCTGCAAAAAAAGATTTTATGCATTGTGAAAATTGTATATTGAGAAAAAAACAGATGTGCTTAGTATATTACCTTACCTATCAAAAAAAAAATTCCTTTTTTTGCGTTACATGGGTTATTACACTGCCATCATTTAATCACCTGATTATGATATTTATCAATCATAAACTTGAACGTTCGAAATTTTTTCCCTAACAAGGGATCTTTAGTCTTTTTATTTAGATCTAACACATCAAACAAACATGTACTCTAGTGAATCGGTTGAATCACAACGCGTTCGATCAGTTGGAAGTGTTAATGGTCGTCCCTCGCAAAGGTTTGTAAAAACATTATACACATGCGATACAATCCTTTTGACAATATGACAAAAAGTTCATTCAACTTTTTTTTCTCTGCTTTTTCTTTTTTATAGGCGAGCCGGTAGTAATTCTTCTGCTGCCGCTTCGCGCCTATTTATTAATGCTGTAAAGGACGCAAGCAGAAGCTCAAAGGGAACAGGTGAGAAACAAAGTTTGTTTTCTCAATCTATATATATATTATATATATATTTTATATTCTCCCTATTAATTTCTCTTTGCATTACATCAGTTAACAAAATTCCAACCACTTGCCAACTTATTTTTTTTTCTTTTCTTAAAAAATTTTAGATGAAAGTATGTCGGACAAGGCACCTTACAGTAAACGTCCCTATAGTCCGAGTATAGACACTTTTAAAGATGATCAAAAAACAAAAACTCGAAGAGTTGAGAATGATTCAAACACAGACATTAATTGGTCACGTGAAACAGACGATAAAAATTCTTATATGAATCATGGAAGTCATTCTAATGATCATGAACAATATGATCCTTCACCAAATGAAGAACGTGGAAGGTTCGGTAAGAATGAAATACAGGTTATTTCATTCAGTAAATTGAAATATTTTCCAAAAAAAAAAAAAAATTAAATACAAATATTAATTATATTAAAATGAAATTTTATAATTTATTTTTAAATTATTTTAGTAAATGAACGACGCTCTTCACAATCAAATTCACATCCGTCTCGACAATCAAGAAGTGTATTAGATCGATTAGGGAAAAAAGGAGGATTAATGACAGCTTACATTAATCCTGCTTTCTTTCCAAATTCAAATAATGGATTCGATTNTTTATATTCTCCCTATTAATTTCTCTTTGCATTACATCAGTTAACAAAATTCCAACCACTTGCCAACTTATTTTTTTTTCTTTTCTTAAAAAATTTTAGATGAAAGTATGTCGGACAAGGCACCTTACAGTAAACGTCCCTATAGTCCGAGTATAGACACTTTTAAAGATGATCAAAAAACAAAAACTCGAAGAGTTGAGAATGATTCAAACACAGACATTAATTGGTCACGTGAAACAGACGATAAAAATTCTTATATGAATCATGGAAGTCATTCTAATGATCATGAACAATATGATCCTTCACCAAATGAAGAACGTGGAAGGTTCGGTAAGAATGAAATACAGGTTATTTCATTCAGTAAATTGAAATATTTTCCAAAAAAAAAAAAAAATTAAATACAAATATTAATTATATTAAAATGAAATTTTATAATTTATTTTTAAATTATTTTAGTAAATGAACGACGCTCTTCACAATCAAATTCACATCCGTCTCGACAATCAAGAAGTGTATTAGATCGATTAGGGAAAAAAGGAGGATTAATGACAGCTTACATTAATCCTGCTTTCTTTCCAAATTCAAATAATGGATTCGATTCACAACCAAATGATAATATTGCATTAACACCTAAAGTTACTCGTTGTCGCCATTGGCCAAATTGTGATCTTGGAAATGCATGTAAATTTCATCATCCAACTGAAATTTGCCCGTAAGCGTTTATACATTTATATACATACATACATACATACATAATCATATATATATATATATATTTCATTCTTTTTTATAATCCCCAAAAAAGTTTTTATTTTGTTTCTTAAATTTATATTATTAAATCGTTTTTTTTTTTATTCCTTTTATTTTTTAACAGAATGGTACCTAATTGTCCAAATTCTCCAAGAACGTGCTTGTATATACATCCTGCTAGTCAAGATTTCAATTCATTTGAGAATCGTAATTTATTTAGATTTGGATCATATGGAAATGGTTCAAATGGACAAGGAAATTTTGGAAATCGTTCAAATTCTTTTGTATTTGATTCGATTGGAAATTCATTTGGTCATTTTGGAATTGGACAGAATACCAGCGGACCTAGTGGAATGGGTCAGGGGATATTTAATCAAAATTCTTTCGTCCCGAATAGTTATCAACATAATTTAGGTGGGATAGATTTATATGGTGCAACTCATATCAGACAAGAATCGGTTGATAAGAATATCGTACAAGGTTCGAATTTCCAAGGAGGAATGCGGGAAAAGGAACAAAAATCTTTCACATCAGGTGCAGGATCCGCAAATTCGAACATATCTAATAAGGCAACAATTAATACGAATGCTTCAATTACTGCGACTTCTTCTACTAGTAATGCATCGGCGGAACAACAACAACAACAACAATCACCTTCGTCTCAAGAAAAAGATGTTACAATGTCTACAAATTCACAATCATCTACTTCTACTCCCGCTGTTTTATGCAAATACGGAGAACGTTGTGCGAATCCTAATTGCATGTATGCGCACGCTAGTCCTGCAACTGTTGGAACCGGAATCGCTTCACCATCATTACTGGATGTACCTTGCAAGTTTGGACTTGAATGCACGGCAACTAAATGTCGTTACTCACATCCTTCCCCCGCAAACTGTAAGTTCTTCTTTACTAATGATTTAATTATTTATTATTGATTTTTTTTTTTTAATTGTAAATTATCAAAAAATATTAATAAATATATATGCATATATCAATTTATCAATTATTAAATAGTAATTGCGCCCTGTAAATTTTACCCTAATTGTAAAAATCCAGTGTGCCCATATTTACATATGGATTATAGGTATACATTTTTTTTTTGTTTGGACATTAATTGTAAAATTTATGTATTCATAAAAAATAACCTGATTTTTTTTTGTTGATAGTGAACCATCAACCAAAGTTCCAACTCCTTGTCGCAATGGAGCCAATTGTACAAGACCTAATTGTGTCTTCCTTCACCCTTGGGATATTGAAGTTGATACCAATATTCCAGTAAGATTAATAATAAAATTTTTCTGTATTCTTATTTATTTATTTAGTTTTTGAATTTTTACTCAATTCGACCTTCCTTTTGGTTTTGATTTTTTTTTTTAGTGTAAATATGGTTACGAGTGTCGGAGACCTGATTGTGCATATCAACACTCAATGGGTAAAAAGGATATTTCACAATCTGTTTCGGAACGAACGTTTGTTTCCGTTCCAGATGAGCTCACTGAGAAAGTTTATGTAGATCAAGATAACAAAGGAGAACAATCTTTGGATAAGAAATCCGAGACAAACATTGAAACACAATCATTAGAAGCAACAACAAGAGAAGAAAATAATAATAATAATGGAAATAATGGGGATGCTAACAACTATCAACAAGATGATACAGATTTGAATAAAGAAGAATTCAACTGGGAGGAAGATTTGGAGGATTTGGAGGATATTAATTTCATACTGGATGACGTTGATCACGGAGAAGTTGTTACTGATGTTTGAAAATTGAAGCAGTGTTTATAGTCTGTCTCGCACATATTATGGGAAATCGGTACTCGTGAAATAATAATTATTTCTCTATTCCTTGGCCATTTCTTAAAAAATGCGTGGCATCTATACAATATTTTTTCGTAAAATGTTCCTTTTAGAACATTTTAATGTTCTTATTTGCATATAGTATTAGCTTTATTTTTTTCATGCAAAACATAATTCTTTTTTATGTTAAAACATTTTGATGGCGGACAACTTTTTAAAAAAAGAACAGATTTGGACAATGGTTATGAAAATTGATTTTTTTTTTTACGTCGCTGGAACATTATTCCTAACTACACACACACATGAAAAAGAGGATTATAATAAAATGATTTACATTTACTTTAGATTTAATTAATTTCTTTATTCTTTTTATATATTAAAAAAAAAAAAATAGTTATAATTTTTTTTTATAACTTTATATAATTTAGTTTTTTTAAGTTGAAAAATCAAATCATTGAAATAAAAAACAACAAAATTCATCAAACCAACCAACCAAAAAAAAAAAAATTATTATTAATTATAAAAATATTATTATTATTATTATTATTATTAAAAAAATTAAAATTTACACAAAAAAAAATTCTAATCCTTCCATAACCCAAAAATTAGACTTATTGGAATTTTTATAATAATTCATCCTTTCTTTATCTCTTTGTAATAAAATTTCTTTATCCAATTGACTTAATGTAAGGATCGCAAATCTACCATCACAAAAAGGACCAGGGTTAATCACCATTGTTTGGCCTATATGTGAAAGGCCAAAAGGATAATGTGAATGACCATNAGTCTGTCTCGCACATATTATGGGAAATCGGTACTCGTGAAATAATAATTATTTCTCTATTCCTTGGCCATTTCTTAAAAAATGCGTGGCATCTATACAATATTTTTTCGTAAAATGTTCCTTTTAGAACATTTTAATGTTCTTATTTGCATATAGTATTAGCTTTATTTTTTTCATGCAAAACATAATTCTTTTTTATGTTAAAACATTTTGATGGCGGACAACTTTTTAAAAAAAGAACAGATTTGGACAATGGTTATGAAAATTGATTTTTTTTTTTACGTCGCTGGAACATTATTCCTAACTACACACACACATGA
The DNA here is from genome assembly GCA_003547095.1 of Diversispora epigaea. NCBI lineage: Eukaryota > Fungi > Glomeromycota > Glomeromycetes > Diversisporales > Diversisporaceae > Diversispora > Diversispora epigaea. The sequence continues at coordinate 131,104 of PQFF01000479.1, read as the reverse complement.
AAAAGAGGATTATAATAAAATGATTTACATTTACTTTAGATTTAATTAATTTCTTTATTCTTTTTATATATTAAAAAAAAAAAAATAGTTATAATTTTTTTTTATAACTTTATATAATTTAGTTTTTTTAAGTTGAAAAATCAAATCATTGAAATAAAAAACAACAAAATTCATCAAACCAACCAACCAAAAAAAAAAAAATTATTATTAATTATAAAAATATTATTATTATTATTATTATTATTAAAAAAATTAAAATTTACACAAAAAAAAATTCTAATCCTTCCATAACCCAAAAATTAGACTTATTGGAATTTTTATAATAATTCATCCTTTCTTTATCTCTTTGTAATAAAATTTCTTTATCCAATTGACTTAATGTAAGGATCGCAAATCTACCATCACAAAAAGGACCAGGGTTAATCACCATTGTTTGGCCTATATGTGAAAGGCCAAAAGGATAATGTGAATGACCATGAATATTTATTGCAATATTATAATTTAATTGATTTTCGGGGGTTGAAGTTCTAGATTCGAGAATCTTGCGTAAAATTGGGCTGAAATGATGAATAACGTATGAAATGTATATATATTATATGTATTGAATATATATATATATATATATATATATTTATATTTGTTAGTTAAAAAAAAATAAAGAAAGAAAGATCACGAAGATGAAAAAACTGCACAAATCAAATTTCAAAATGTTCAAATAAAATAAAATAAAATAAAAAAATAAAAAAATTACAAAATTATTATGTAAAAATAGAATAGAATAATTGTTGTTGGTTTTTTACCTGCCAGCCTCGATAGCGGTTGAAGGTTCTTTCGAAGGAAATATGTCCACATCAGTGGTTCCAACCTTAGAAGGACCAACATGAGTAATTAGAATGATGTCATCTTCTTTAATTTGATCCAATAGAATTGGTAATTTCTCAGTTAAAAGTGATTCGGTATTTTGAGGAAAAGCTATACAATAATAGTTAAAAAAAAAAAACTTTAATAAGGCTGCATTTTATATTAAAATTAAAATACGGTCTTACCTGGCCAAACGACAGTTTCTGGTTGATTTTTCCAAACTGCATCAGTTGACCCGCCAAATCCTACAATACTTAATCCCGATGCTAATAAATTTATTTTTTTGATTTTTGTTATTGTTGCTCTCTCTCACTCTTTAACCCATATTAACATATTAATATACCAACATATCTGAATAACTTTTTGATGAAAATTTATCGAATTCAAAATTTCATCTTTTTTTTCTTCATCTGATGATGATGATGGAAGAAAAGTTGTATCTGGATCATGATTTCCTGATTTAAAAAATTTCTATGAATGATTTTTTTTTTTTATCATAAATCACTAAAATAATTAGAGTTTTTTTTTTTTTTTTTTATCCTAAATCACTAAAATAATTAGAGTTTTTTTTTTTTTATCCTAAATCACTAAAATAATTAGAGTTTTTTTTTTTTTATCCTAAATCACTAAAATAATTAGAGTTTTTTTTTTTTTATCCTAAATCACTAAAATAATTAGAGTTTTTTTTTTTTTATCCTAAATCACTAAAATAATTAGAGTTTTTTTTTTTTTATCAATTTTACCGGGTACATAATATAATGGTTTGCCAAATTTTTCAAAAACAGATAATAATTCACGAAATTCTTTTTTATCCTTATTATTATTTCAACAAAAATAAATATAATTTTATTAATCAATTTGCCACCATCTTTATCAAAAAATAAAATAAATTTTTTAAAAAACACCTTTTCAGTTGTCAAAGGAGTAATATAATCTGCGTTTACAAAATCCCCGGAAATAATAATTGAATTGATACTTCGAACGATACAATACAATAAATTAATAGATGAATAACAGAATAAATAAATGAATTTCTTTTAATCACTTTTAATTAATTAATCAATGAAAAAATGAAAAAAATACGCAACTCTTTCAATCGGTCTTTTTGTATTAACCATTTTTTAAGTTTTTCAACATTGTCTAAACGATAATGAATATCGCTAACTACAAGAAATGTATGATGCATTATCGTTTATTTGATGTTTTGTTTTTTACCGACTTTATTGTTTATATAAATAAATCCATTTCAAGTAATTATATTTTTTAATGATTTCATTTTTAGTAAGTTGGCTTTAAAATCAGATCAGTCGATTACATCAGTCGATACATCATTGTTACATAGAGATTGCATGAAAAATATATATACTATATAAAAATGTAAATTTATTTCTTATTTTCTAATTTGACCTTTTTACCTTTTTTTTTTTTTGACACTATGACGATTAAAGTTGGAATTAATGGGTAATATGAAGATGTCCCTTCTCTTATTATTGTGAATACATTACCTTTTCTAACGAATTTTATATTTAGTTTTGGTCGTATTGGACGTCTTGTCCTTCGTGCTTCGTTGAATTATCCTCATATTCATGTAGTGGCTTTAAACGACCCTTTCCTGGACCTTGATTATATGGTGGGTGGTTAATTAAAAGTTGTTATATTTTATGAATGTAATAATCCAATCGTAATTTTACTCAATTTTTATTTTTATTTTTTTAAATAGGTCTATCTTTTCAAATATGATTCAACTCATGGACGCTTTAAGGGTAGCGTTGAAGCTAAAGATGGAAAATTCATTTTGGATGGACGGGAAATTTGTGTTTTCTCCGAAAGAAATCCTGCCGATATCAAGTGGGGAGAAGTTGGTGCTGATTATGTAGTTGAATCTACTGGAGTTTTCACCACTGTCGAAAAGGCCGGAGCTCATTTGAAAGGTAATTTAGGTTTATTTATTAAATAATCGTTTTTTTTTTAAAAATTAGAATCATAATTATAATCCTAATTATTTCATTTAATAAATTTTTTAGGCGTACGTTTTCTTCAATTACTATATTTATTTGCATTTTTTATTTTTATTTGTTTTTAACCCTAACAATATTCTCAATATTCATACATTAAATAAATAGGGAGCTAAAAAGGTATTTTAATAATTATTTTTTTTCACACGTGTTTTTTTATAATGGTAATTAATAGAATAAATCAAATTGATAAATCAAATAGGTCATTATTAGTGCCCCAAGTGCCGATGCACCAATGTTTGTAGTTGGTGTAAATTTAGATAAATATAAGAAAGAATATGACGTTGTATCCAATGCTTCTTGCACAACCAATTGTCTTGCACCCTTAGCAAAGGTTATTAATGATAAATTTGGTATCGCTGAAGGGTTGATGACCACCATTCATTCAGTCACCGCTACTCAAAAAACTGTAGATGGTCCATCAGGAAAGGTAAAATTTTTTAATTATTAAATTCTTTTTTTTTTTTGAATTTTGAATTTTAAATTTAGTAGTTGATTGGTTCTATTTATTTTATTTTTAGGATTGGAGAGGAGGAAGAGGAGCAGGTATATAATTGAAAACTTTGTTTTTTTTTTATAAAAACGAATTATCTTATTAAATTTACCTATTAAATTTACTATACAGCTCAAAACATTATTCCAAGTTCAACAGGAGCAGCAAAAGCTGTAGGAAAGGTAAAGAGCTTTTTTTTTTAATTTTTAAAATTTTTTTTAAAAAAAAATCTAAATAATAATTATCCCGTTATTTAGGTTATTCCTGCTTTGAATACCAAACTCACTGGTATGGCATTCCGAGTTCCTACTTCTGATGTTTCAGTTGTTGATTTAACAGCACGCTTGGAAAAGGAAACAACTTATGAAGAAATCAAGGAAGTTATAAAACTTGCTTCAGAAAATGAGTTGAAAGGAATTCTTGGTTATACTGAAGATCAAGTTGTATCCTCGGATTTCATTGGTGATACTCATTCTAGTATTTTTGATGCTAGAGCTGGTATCCAATTAAGTCCTACCTTTGTTAAACTTGTTGCTTGGTATGATAACGAATGTAAGTTATCCATATCATTATTTATTATTTACTTTTCATTTATTCATTCACTCACTCACTCACTCACCACTCACCACTCACCACTCACCACATTTTCATTTTTTTTTTTTGATTTAGATGGTTATTCCACTCGTTGTCTTGATTTAATTGAACATATGTCCAAGGTTGATAATGAATAGGCTGTAAAAAATTTATCAAGAAAATCTTTGTAGTTGTTGTTAGCTAGTTAGAAATATTTATATAAAATTATTGTTAGTTTTGTTTTGAATTATTTTATTAAAAACTACTGTGCACTATTAAATTTAATGTGTACCATTATATTGTAAGTTATGTATATAACAAAATAAACATCAATGAATAATTAAAAATTGTTACGATTTTGTGACTAAAGAGATTTGTGAATGGGGATCAAAAGTTAAACGTGATATGAACGTATGTACTAATTGGATTGCGAAAGTTGGATACGCAGAATGTCAATGTGAACCAATTATTTATAGGACTGTGTATTCTATAAAATAGATGTAAATATTAACAAGACAAGCTAGAAAAACTGATTGCATGGGAGGATTTCCGGTGGTCACGTTGTTGACAAATGTAAAAAAGAGGATCCTTATCTCTTATCCTGTGCCAACCCTCCGAATTTCATTATTGAATGATTTCACATACAAATTTCATGTGACAAATGATAGGCGACAAGTGTTGGTGACAAATATAAAAAAATTCTAGATATTTAATAAATAAAAATACATTCTTTTTATTTTGTAAAGTAAAAATTTTATAATTATAATATATATACTATTATTTAAAACAAAAAAAAATCTTGTTTTAACTTAAATTATAATAACAAAATTATATATGTTATCAAAACTAATTTGATTTTGACTTAACTCTTAAAATTATTTTTAATTATTATCAGAAAATTTTTTATAACAAAAGTTATTGTAATCATTTTGTTTTTAAAGATTATTGAAGGTTATTGAACTAATAACCTTTGCAAATATTACATTTATTATGATAAAATAAAGGTTATTGAAAGTTGTTAATATTAATAACTTCTGCAGTATTATATTTTATTAATAAAAATGAAGGTTTTCAGTATTAATAACTTTTGTAAATATTACATTTATGTTAGAAGTATTTGAAGATTATTAAAGTGAAATACTTTGAAAACTTACGTTTAAAAAAATTTACTGATAATATTTAATTTAATTAATTATTTCAATTACTAGTAAAAATTAAAATTTGCCTTAATTCAATTTTAATTTTTCTTAATTTTAATTGTATCTGATTTAATTTAATAATTTTGACAATATATATAAACAAAATCTATTATATAAATAGAAAATATAAAAAAAAAATTATTAAAGAAAAAAAGAAAATTAAAATATTATTAAGTAGAAAATTTGAAATTTCAATAAATTTATTAAAAATAGTATTATTAAATTTAAGCTAGATTAAATCAAATTGATAAAGCTGAATTGGTTTGACTTGAGAATTTTAAGTCATTAGTTTAATTTGATTTTAAGTTAATTAACTTGTAATTCAGTTATATATGTTATTTAAATTATTTTTCAAAATCTCAAATTCCAAATCCAAATTTCAAATTCTAAATTATTTATATAGTATCAAAATTTCAAATTTCAAATATCAAATTTTAATATATATAGATTTAATTTGACTTGATTATTTTAAATTAATAGAAACATACATAGAATAATCAAAAATCAATAAAATTTTTAATACAAATTAATTTAGTTTATATATATTATTCAAATTATTTGAAATTTGGAATTTGGAATTTGGAATTATATAATATTTGGAATTTGACATTTGAAATTTGAGATTTCAGCATTATATAAATAATTTAGAATTTGGATTTTGGATTTTGGATTTTGGATTTTTAAAAAATAATTTAAACATGTATAACTTAGTTTATTCACAAGTTATATATGTTGAATAATTAAAAATCAGCAAAATTTTTAGTACAATTAATTTAATTTATTTATAAATCAAATATAAATTTTTTTGCTTATTCACAAATTAGTTATAAATCTCTCTACCTATTTGTAAATTATTACAAATCTTCCTACTTATTTGCAAATTATTTATAAATTTTTTTACTTATTTACAAATTTTCTTGTCTATTGTATCAAAAATTTTATCTGTTTTTATTTTACTGGTCAAATGAAGAAAAACAGACAAAATTTTTGATGCAAATAGACAGGGAGATATACAAATAGGCAAAAAGATTTGTGAATAATATACAGATAAGCAAGAAGATTTATAGATAATATATAAATATGCAGAATAATATATAAATAGGTAACTAATTTTTGGCTAATTTGTAACTAATTTTTGGCTAATTTGTAACTAATTTGTGATCAATTTGTATCAAAAATTTGTTGATTTTTAATTATTCAACATGTGTTTATTTGACCAGTATTAACTATAAATTTTTCTGTCTATTTACAAATTAATTACAAATCTTTTTACTTATTTACAAATTAACTACAAATCTTTTGTATTAGCCACAAATCTTTCTAAATTTTTTGACCTATTTGTATTAAAAATTTTATCTGTTTTGTTTATTTACTAATAGAAGTCAATAAAATCAAACAAAATCATACAATTTGATATTATTTTTTTTAAACATTGTAATTATATAGTTTAGTTTGTTAATTAAACTTTATAAACTTATAATCTAAATTATTGAGTTAAACTATAGTATTAATTTTAACTAGCTATTTACCTGTTCACAATAGTAAAATTATCTCTAAGTGCGACTCAAGAAATAGTTTAGTACTATTCAAGTGCCAGGTAAATACCTTTATACCTTAGTTTACAAGGGCTCATAGTTTGAATACAGAGTTATTTGTATTCAAATAATTTAATATATTTTATTTATTTAACTATTTATATAATATTATTGATAGTTTGGTTTGACTTAAAGTGATAAAACCAAATGAAATTATATAATTTAATATATTTTATTCATTTAACAAATATTAGTTAAATGAAAAAAAATAAAATGATTTTATCATGAATAGGATTTCAATTAATGACTAAATTTTCTAAATTTATTAGTTAATTTTTTTCAATTTATAAATAGAAATTTTCATTTTATAAATTTTTACAAATATAATATTTGATTTATGCATATTTGTATTATTAATAGGATTTTAATTTTTGTTTATTCAACTAGTAAAACTATTTATCTAGTATTATCAATAGAGTCAATGAAGTAGGTGAGATCAATGAGACTAATGAAGTTAAACAAAATCAGATGATTCAACTATTAAAAAGTTAAACTTATCAACTTTATCAACCTCATTGACCCTATCAACTTTATTGAAACTGATGTTATGTCATTAATTTTAGTTTATTAAACCCATTGATATCAACTTTATTCAATCTCATTGACTTGAACAGTTTGGTCCAGCTTAATTTAACTTGTACTTTCAAGTTGATGAGATTTGATTCAGCTTAGTTTGACTTGTACTTTCAAGTTAATAAGGTTTGATCCAGTTCAGCTTGACTTGCTAATAGTTTGGCTTGACTTTGACTTCAAGTCAGACCAAACCAGACTATTAACAACACTACAGAAGGGTAAGTTTAAAATTACAAAATTATTGAATTTTTTTTTTTTTTTTGGTTCTAGCAAGGCCTTGCTCCAAATTTATTAATTAAGAAAAGAGAAAGTCTCTTACATTATTATTATATAATATAAAATACACAACTTATCTTAATAATTATTATAAAGATAGAACTTAGACTAACTTTAAAAAGAGACATGCCTGCAACCTACTGCCTGATAGCAACAGTTACCCTCGGGTATGTTAAGGTTCTGCTGAACAACCTATTTTATATAACCCTGTCCATTTAATATTATTTTGAATAAATTGAAACAAATATTTTTTGACTACATTAAAACAAATGTTTTTAAGAATTCTGTTGTCTCTACAAACTCTATTATGATTTTTAGAATCAGATGATATTATACTAATTACCGAATTAGTTATCACATAAGGACCAATCTTCTTTTTTTGTCTATTTTTGTCAACTTCCCACCTTTTAACCTCATTACATCTATTGACCCAAATATGTTTATGTATATAATCTTTAAATTTCTCCATTACAGTATATAACACTTGACTTGTTTCTTCTATGGTAACAAAATTATTGAATTTATTATTATATAATTAATAATTTAAACTAATGTTTAAAAAAAAAAATGGAATCAAAGACATTAAAGTTAATATAAAAGATGTCTGTGAAATAATTTTAAACAAAAAGAAATAAAAGGATAAAATTAATGATAAAAAGATAAATATTTAGCAAAGATTTTAATTTAGAATATATAATAGGGATGTTCAATAATAATGCTTAAGGATTAAATATAATGACTTTTTGTTGATTTCATATATTCTGATCTGATATTATTTACATGAAATGTGAAATAATTTTTGTTATTTAAATTAAAAAAAAAATGTTACACATCAAAAATTGTCAACAATTATGATGAAGAATCTATTATAGCAAAAAGCAAACAGTCACAGTCACAGTTACACAGTAACAATCTCATACTATTCCTGTTCGATGTGCCATTACAACTCCTAAAATGGCAAAGATCGTTAATCCCGCCAATATAGAGAAAAACCAATTCAAACCTTCCGCATTCTGTCCTGGAACTTGAACATTCATACCCCACAATCCTGTAATACAATATATATTTACATTAGGGATATTATAAAAATTAAATCGAATCGAAAAATAATAATAATAATAATAATAAATACCCGTAACGAGATTCATGGGAATTAATATTGTTCCTAAAGCAGTAAGACGAGATAAAATATCATTTATTTGATTATTGGCTTGAGTCATTTCAATCGATATTTGAGCTAAATAATTTGAATGAGAACGAGAAAGTATTTTTTCATAATGGTTTAAATTTTGAACCATCGTAATGATGTGATCTAAAAATGTTAAAAAAAAAAAATTTAAATAAAATAAAATTAATAAAAATTAACAACAAGATTATGTGAATGAACATGAACTACTATTATAAATTTTATGAATATTATGAATATTATTATTATCATAATAATTGTCAGATTAAAAATGTAAAATTTGAAATGTATGTTTTACCTTGAATATCACCTAAATATAAAACTATTTCATTACTAATAACCACATCCCATCGAAGTTCATTACATCTTTTAACTAAACCTTTCATTACATCAGCTTTACTTCCCAATAATCTTAATAAACCTAAAACTTTCTTTCTACAATGACCAATTCGACGTAACATGTCGGTTTGTTCTGATTCCTTTAGGATTAAAACTAATTCGTCAATTGAGTCAACTTCAAACTCAATCGTACGAATGAGTGGAGCGAATGAATCCGTGATGTCATCAATGATTGCGTAATTGATCCAATCTATTATGTAATTAATTTAATTAATTAATTAATTAAAGTTTAATTATAATAAATTATAATAATAATTATAATTAATTATATTGTTATTATTTTAATAAAATCTTTATACCAGGTGTGACGGTAATATAATCTTTTAACTGCCTTATACGGCGTCTCACATTTGAAGGATGTGATGTTGGTTGAAAATGAAACTATTTAACAAAAAAATTTTAATATTATAATATGAAGATGAGATCTAGAATATAAAAGATATACAATGTAAAGGGGATATAAAATCAAAAGATAATAAATTAAACATACCGATATGATTCCCTCCTTCATTACTACCATATAAATACTCACTGGTTGTAAATATGTTGGGGAATAATGATCCTGATCGAAAGATCGAAAACAGATGAAATAATATTCTTTAAATAATTCACATTTTTCTCTAGTTTCCTCCGTTTCAATATCTTCAACTGTGAGAGGATGAATTCCAAAGATCTTTAAAGATAAATATAGATAAATAAATGAATAAATAACTAAATAGATAAATAAGCAATAAATAAAGAATAAAAAAATAGATAAATACTCTTCCAAATTCAGACATTTCAACAGTTGTTGGAGATAAAACATCAATCCACCAACATCCAGCTTTCAACATTTCTGAAAGAGTTGATCCTGAAGGTGGAATTTCTGCTAATGATCGAGCATGTACTGTATTGGTTGCTGTTGAATAAAAAGTGAATCGGTATGCCAATTCAGGTCGTGGATGCTAAATTAATTGAAAATATATATAATCTATAATTAATATAAATTTTATTATAATTGGTATTATATTTAAACATATTTAAGTAGGTTTATTTAAAAATAATTTTAATTTTAAAAAATGATAAAAATGATGATTTTTTTTTTTTTTTAAAAAAAAAATACCTTATTTTCAAATTCATCATAACAACAATGATTTAATCTAGTTGATCTCTTTGTGGTAAAAGTTGAAGGGGGTTCACTTAATCTTCTTTGTCGTCTCTTCTGTTCTTTTTGAAGTTTTTCATTTTCTTCATTAATATATTCTTCAAGTGCTTCATAATCCNACATCAATCCACCAACATCCAGCTTTCAACATTTCTGAAAGAGTTGATCCTGAAGGTGGAATTTCTGCTAATGATCGAGCATGTACTGTATTGGTTGCTGTTGAATAAAAAGTGAATCGGTATGCCAATTCAGGTCGTGGATGCTAAATTAATTGAAAATATATATAATCTATAATTAATATAAATTTTATTATAATTGGTATTATATTTAAACATATTTAAGTAGGTTTATTTAAAAATAATTTTAATTTTAAAAAATGATAAAAATGATGATTTTTTTTTTTTTTTAAAAAAAAAATACCTTATTTTCAAATTCATCATAACAACAATGATTTAATCTAGTTGATCTCTTTGTGGTAAAAGTTGAAGGGGGTTCACTTAATCTTCTTTGTCGTCTCTTCTGTTCTTTTTGAAGTTTTTCATTTTCTTCATTAATATATTCTTCAAGTGCTTCATAATCCAATCCTTTTTTGGATTTTGCTTCCATCATAGGAAAGCAAACATCGTTTTTTGCTCTTGATTGACGACGTGATAATATAGTAAGTGTGGCTCCCCCATTTTCTGAATCGGTCTCATCATATGAATTGGTATTGGAAAATATTTCACAATTATTAATATTATTGCCCAAATTAACAATATATTCCTGACGATGATTATTATTATTGTTATTATTATTATTATTACTATAATATTGTGATTGTGATTGTGATGATTGTTGATGTCCTCTTTCGCTTCCTTCCCACAGTGATTGTAATGATTGCAATGGTTGTTCCTGAGGTGGTGATGATTGAGATGAATTTATTGTTGATTCGGGAGAAATGAATCTTCTTTTTAATAAGGGTGTATTTTCCCCTACTGCTTTTAAATTATCCGAATAGGAAACTCTTGGTGGGGAATTTTGATGAAGATTTTGAAGGTTTTGATAAGTTTGATAATTTTGATAATTCTGATCATTCAAACTATTACCTCCATTACCTCTGAAGAGATTGTTATTATCATTATCACTATCATTATTATTATTTGTAATGTTAGTTGTAGTATTTGGATTTGGATTTGTAGTGACTTGACTTGGATTAAAAAAAGTGGGAATATTTGAAGTTGAAATGAGTGATTCTACTGACTGACTATATGATGGGGTGGATGTGACAATAATTCTGGGAGACAAATTATTTTCTTTACTTGACTTTTCTGGGGAAGTCATTATTAATAATAATAATATTATTATTACTATTATATTGATATTATTAAAAAAGAATGCCAATAAGAAGTTTTTGAGAAATATTTTATAAAATGCACAAAAAACAAAAACAAAAAATTCCAAACAAAATTTCTATTTTTATTATTATTAAAATGTGAATATTTTCGCACTGATCAAGAGAAGGAGTATTTTATTAGTAGTCATGGTTTTTATATTGACAGTTTTCAAAATAGGTGATGTTGTGTATTCTACTATTACGTAACTCCTATTATAATATATATAATACATATTAATATTCTGTTATTCTATATTCTATTATTTATTGTTTACATGAACGTGTTACAAATACTTTCCATTTTTTCTATTCATATAATTTTCCCGCGTTCGGCATTTTTTTTATTTATTTTATTATTTATATTATTAATATTGGGACTTTACGGATAAAGACTAGTGAATAAAAATAAAAAGACCAGTTAAAGATCAGATCTTAAAAAAAAATGCCCCGATCTTTACTCTATTATTATTATTATATTATACTTATTATATCTCATCTCTTTTTTCAATTAAATAATCAAAAAAAAAAATTATCCGAGAGAATATTCGCTGTTGTTCATGTACTCTCTGTACTCTCTGTATTCTTTTTTGTACTTTGCATTTATTAAAACATCCAAATAAATCTTTTATCTATACTTTTTTGTCTCATGCATTTCTTTTTAAATTAACCTTTTTAAATTCATGGAAATTCTTTTGTTAAAATATGATAAAAAAAGTATGTAATTTAATTAAATATATAATAACGAAAACTAAGTGTGTACACCCACGCACCCCACCAGAATATCAAGAATAACATGTTCTGCGCGTATATATCATTACATATTATTACTAATTAAAAATGACAATGTGAAAAATTCCACTTCTCCATTTTTAGTTTTTTATTCTTTTGTTTTTAACTTCAGGCTGAACTTTTTTTTTTTTTATAGATGGATAATTTTTAATAGATTCCTATTTAAAATATTTGATCATTTGACCCAATGGAAAATTTTATCCTTTTGTTTCATTGTTTGCATAATGGATTTTATTGTTATAATATTTAACAAAATCTTAATATTCTATAATATTTATAATATTTATAATATGAATAAACTATTTTATAATTCCCAAATATTTTTTTGGTTTGTGCATTTTATAAATATTTGTTACTATTTGAGGAATAGAAGGTAAATTTAATTTTACATTGATTTCATTATTTTATTATTTCATTTAGTTTATAAACATTTCTTTTGTTTACTGTTTAAAGCATAGGATAATTTATGATATAAAATAAAGTGAATGGATTATTTGAAGTTAATGCAATTAATGAATTTTTTATGGTATGGTGAAAAAAAAGAACCTGGATAATTATTATGTAATTTTTGGAATCCAAACCAGGTGTAATTTTTTAAAATGATTTTCTTAATTTAAAAAAAATTTTTATTTATGTTTTAACGAATCACGAAAAAAAAAATCTACAAGATAAAATAAAAAAAAAAAGGAAAATGGCCAATTCCTCGTCTCTGTGCTTGGCGTGAAACTTATTACAAATTTATCAGACCTTATGTATTTATGTATGCATCAATTGAATTACCGACCCCATTTGAAAATTTAAATATTTTTCAAAGTTCAGGCATGCATTTCAATAATATTACTTTTGAAATTCACATAATATTCATAATATTACACATCATGGCGTCTAAATCAAGTAATAAATTTTTTATTCTTGAATGTAAAAAACATATCTTTCTTTATTTTGATAAATAATAAAATTTATAATTTATTTATTTAAGAAACAAATTACGTTTTTCCTACTTTTTACGTGTCCCCCCTCTTTTTTTTTTTTCTTTTCTTTTTTTCGAACAACGATCGATTTAGATAATAATTTAATAATAATAATAGAAAAATTAGTAGAAATGGTAGATCGTCCTCCAAGAACAAATTTATTTTGACGCAGATCGTCTTTGCAGNTAATGAATTTTTTATGGTATGGTGAAAAAAAAGAACCTGGATAATTATTATGTAATTTTTGGAATCCAAACCAGGTGTAATTTTTTAAAATGATTTTCTTAATTTAAAAAAAATTTTTATTTATGTTTTAACGAATCACGAAAAAAAAAATCTACAAGATAAAATAAAAAAAAAAAGGAAAATGGCCAATTCCTCGTCTCTGTGCTTGGCGTGAAACTTATTACAAATTTATCAGACCTTATGTATTTATGTATGCATCAATTGAATTACCGACCCCATTTGAAAATTTAAATATTTTTCAAAGTTCAGGCATGCATTTCAATAATATTACTTTTGAAATTCACATAATATTCATAATATTACACATCATGGCGTCTAAATCAAGTAATAAATTTTTTATTCTTGAATGTAAAAAACATATCTTTCTTTATTTTGATAAATAATAAAATTTATAATTTATTTATTTAAGAAACAAATTACGTTTTTCCTACTTTTTACGTGTCCCCCCTCTTTTTTTTTTTTCTTTTCTTTTTTTCGAACAACGATCGATTTAGATAATAATTTAATAATAATAATAGAAAAATTAGTAGAAATGGTAGATCGTCCTCCAAGAACAAATTTATTTTGACGCAGATCGTCTTTGCAGATAAAAAAAAAACCCCCCAATTTTATCAACGATTTATTATCATATTACAAAATATTATTCAGCAATGTCCGAATCTTTTTCGAATGTTAATATTGCTACCGATAAAAATTTACGGGAAGCCACATTTTATCGAAAAACCAATGAAACGGATATAAAAATTTTATTAAATTTGGATTCTGTAGGAAACCAAACGATTTCTGTTAATACTGGAATCGGATTCTTGGACCATGTAATATATATATATAATATTTAATTAAATAAATAGATAGATAGAAAGGGAGAGATTTATATATAGTTGGATAAAATATAAATATATATATATACATGTGTATATTTTTATGTATATATATATTCATATATTTATGGTTTATATTAATAAAACGATATAATTAATTATTCAATAAGATTATTCATTGAATATGATTAAATCATTGAATATAACGAAATTAAGAATAAATAATAATAATAAGAAGAATAATAATAATATGATAATAATATGATAATAATAATAATAATAATAATATGATAATAATATGATAATAATAATAGATGTATCATGCTCTCGCCAAACATTCAGGATGGTCACTTACATTGGATTGTCAAGGTGATTTACATATCGATGATCATCATTCAGCAGAAGATACGGCAATTACTTTAGGAATGGTTTTTAAGAAAGCATTAGGTGAACCTCGAGGGATCAAAAGATTTGGATATGCTTATGCACCATTAGATGAGGTGAGTAAGAAGATGGGAATTGTATAGGGTGTATGAATAATGTTATGAGAAAGAAGTTATGTGTGATAGATAATTTGAGGAATTCCAATTTATCAAATTATTTCAAATGATTCTCAAATTATTCTCAAATCATTTAAATTATTAGGCATTATCACGCGCCGTAGTCGATATTTCTGGAAGACCATTTTCCGATATAAATTTAAATTTAAAACGTGAAAAAATTGGAGATCTATCTACAGAAATGTTACCTCATGTATTATCATCATTTGCTACTTCAGCAGGAATTACATTACATGTAGATGTAATAAAAGGGGTTAATGATCATCATAGGTATGTTGGATTTATTTATTTATTTACTGTGATTTTTTATTTGAATTTTTTTTTTTTTTATTTTGGTTATTAATATTATTTTTTTCTTTAGAGCCGAGTCAGCATTTAAAGCTGTTGCAGTAGCTTTAAGACAAGCGATTGAAAAAACCGGAGCAAATGATGTTCCAAGTACAAAAGGTGTATTATAAAAAAAAAAGTAAACAATATTTTTTATTTCTAATTTTTATATATATATAACAGATATAAAATATATGTAAAGCATATATAAAACATATATAACAACATATATATATAATATTATCTACTACTATTGTATATTCACTCAAAAAAAAAAAAATTATTATTATTGTTTATTTTTGTTTAAAGAAATTTTTTAAAAATTATTATCCCTTGATTAAAAAAAAAAAATAAATGTAAATTCAATATATATATATATATATAAAATAAAGTTTTTTAAAAAAATTTTCTCACTTTATCCACAATTTAATACAATTAATCCAAAATCCCACCACATATTTAGATATTTTTAATATATTCTAATCCGTTTTCTCTATAGCACATAATCTTTCGGGAAGTGGAGGATGTGAAAAATGATAAGCCGAATACCATGGATCATTATTTAAATTTCCTAAATTTTTCATTTGAATTTTGATAAGCCCTGAACGAAGTTGTGATCCAAATCCTAATTTTTTTGCAAATGCATCTATAATAATAATAATAATAATAACAATAATAAAATAAGATTATTATAATTAATAATGGAGTGAGAGACATGTGAGAGAAATGTGAGAAGAGAGAGAATAATAAATTAATTAATTACCAGCTTCAAATTCATGTTTTCTACTAAGTATATTCATCAAGAAAGCCACAACATTTTCTACCGGAGCATAAATAAATTGGAATAACATGAATCCAATTAAAATTGGTTGGGTGTCAAATCCAAATGATTTATAAAGAGCGGAATCACGAATGAATTGAGAAAATAAGAAGAAAAGTAAAAGATTGTGAAGTTGAGAAATTATAAGAACTTTAATTGTATGATTAAGACTCCAGTGTCCTAATTCATGACCTATAAATCAATAATAAATTAATAATAATATTAATAAAAAATAATAAAGAATAATCATATTAGTAATTAATAATATTAATAATAATAATATTAATAAAATAATAATAATAATGATAATAATAAATAATAAATAAATAATAATTACCAACAACCGCTAATATTTCACCAGTTTCAGCTTGTTCAATTAAGGTATCATACAAAACGATTCGTTTATTTTTAAAGAATCCATAAAAGTAGGCATTGGAATGTCCCGATCTTTTACTACCATCAATTACATAAAGTTTTTTCAAAGGAAATTGGATTTTTGAAGCTAATCCTTCTATTTGTTCTCGTAATTCTCCATCCGGAAGTGGTTCAACCTTATTAAATAAAGGTTGAATTAATGTTGGATAAATTGTGAGCAAGACGAAATTGAAAATTATCCTATAAAAATATAAAAATATAAAAATATTAATATTAGGTGAATATATATATAATGTATATAATAACAATAATAATAAAAATAATGATAATAATAACAATAATAATAACAATAATAATAATAACAATAATAATAATAACAATAATAATAATAATAATAATAATAATAATAATAATAATAATAATAATAATAATAATAATAATAATAATAATAATAATAATAATAATAATAATAATAATAATAATAATAATAATAATAATAATAATAATAATAATAATAATAATAATAATAATAATAATAATAATAATAATAATAATAATAATAATAATAATAATAATAATAATAATAATAATAATAATAATAATAATAATAATAATAATAATAATAATAATAATAATAATAATAATAATAATAATAATAATAATAATAATAATAATAATAATAATAATAATAATAATAATAATAATAATAATACATACATAAATATCCAAACATAGAAATAAAAAGTATCTCCACTCCACTTAATGATTTGTAAAACTAAAGCTAAAATTGGTAATCCTATAACCCCAGCTATTAAAAATCCTTTAATCATATCCATGAAAAATAATCTTAAGGTCATCTTATTGAATCCATGTTTTTCTTCAATAACAAATGTATAATAGAGACTTAAGGGAAGTGATATAAGGTATGTCATGACTGTCATTATGACTGTGAATAATAATGATTGTGTGATCTGTTAAATAATGATTAAAGATTATGTTGTTGTTATTAGAATGATCATTGTTAGGATTATTATTATAATTAGAATGATTATTAGAATTAGAATTAGAATCGAATAAAAGCAAAGAAAAGAAGAAAAAAAAAAAAAGAACAATTAAAAAACCTCATATTCAGTCCTGTATCCGGCATAACTTAACCATTCTCCGGAAGATGTCCATAACCAAGGTAATATGTTCCATACAAATACCCAAGTACTTTGAAATTGTCCAAACAATGCAGATATAAATTGAAACTTGGCTTTATCAAGACCATAAGCTTGAGTTTTTTTAAATTCTTCTCGAACTTCATCGATATCTTGTAAGGATTTTGGTGGATTTGGTTCCTTAAGTTTCTTATATTGACGAAAACTAATTAAATTAAATTAGATTAATTATTATTATTATTATTGCTGTTGTTGTTGTTGTTGTTGTTATTATTAAAAATTAAATTATTTATTTATTATTATTATTATTATTATTATTATTACTATTAACTTTTAACTTTATTGATTAATTATTTTGAAGCAAGCAAATGATAAATAATAATAATGAATATTATTATTATTAATTTATTTTACCTTAAATATTGTTCAAATGAATATATCGCCCAAGAGAATAAAAGTACGAATTCTTTATAGTTGATTTCCATATTGTTGAAAACTAAAAAAAAAGAATAAAAAAGAAGAAAAGAGAGGAGGTAACTTTTATTATACTATTGATATAATGCAATAATATGTATTACTAATTATCCACTATTATCTACAATATTACAATTATAACTGTCACTACTTTTCCTTATTGATTGTTTTTTGCGGAAAATTTAATATTAAGGAAAAAAAATATTAAGGGACAAAATTATATAAAAAAGAATATTCGAGAACTTTGATAAATCAATATAGTGTTATTTAATTTTTCCTAATTACTTTGTGACATTACATTAAATTTTCATTATCATCATAAAAATTAAAAATAAAATAAAATAAAAAATGACGGAAAACGGAGCCGACATAAAGAAAACGGATTATGATTCTATGACACCAGAAGAACAAAAAGAACACGACAGAATTCTTAGAGAAAAAGAGGAAGCTGAACAAGCTGGTAAAACTTTTTTTCACGTAAAAATATTTAAAACGCGTTTCTTTAAACATTTTAATTTTTATTTTATTATTATGAAATTTTATTTATTATTATTTTATTATTTTATTTATTATTTTATTTATTATTATGAAATTTTATGATTATGAAATTTTTATGATTATAAAAATTCAATAGCATTACCATATAAATGGAAACAAACATTACAAGAGGTTGATATAACAATTCCTGTTCCCAAGGGAACTCGTGGTCGAAATTTGATAGTTACTATCAAAAAGAAAAGTTTATTAGTAGGATTGAAAGGTCAACCACCTATCATTGAGGTATATAATTTTAGTGGTTGTGATGTAGTGAATTGATAATTATTGTTATTATTCATCACAAAATCATTTTATAGGGTGAATTATGTAAAGAAGTTAAACAAGAAGAATCTACTTGGACTTTAGGTAAATTAAATATTATTATTATTATTATCATTATTATTATTATCTATTTCATTTATCACTTTATAATACAATACAATAATAATTATTTCATTTTTATTGGTCAACAACAGAGGATCAAAAAGAGATTTCTATTCATTTAGAAAAAACAAATAAGCAAGAATGGTGGAAAAATGTGATTACCACTCATCCACCTATTGATACCACGAAAATTCAACCCGAAAATTCTAAATTAAGTGATTTGGATGGTGAAACTAGAGCCATGGTTGAAAAAATGATGGTAATTTATTAATTAATTATTCAATCATATGACTTATTCAATTATTCAATCATATCACTTATTCAATTATTCAATCATATAATTTATTCAATTATTCAATCATATAATTTATTCAATCATATAATTCATTCAATTATTCAATTATTCAATTATTTAATTATTTAGTTTGATCAACGTCAAAAGCAAATGGGCAAAAAGTCATCCGAAGAACTTCAAAAAGAACAATTGTTAAAAAATTTTGCGGCTCAACATCCCGAACTTGATTTATCCAATGCCAAAATTTCTTAATCAGTGAAATTACATTATTCCGTATTTTTTTTATTTATTTATTTATTTATTTAATTGTAATAGTCAAAATGATAATGATCAAATAAAATATTATTGTTATATATTTTGGATTAAAATATTATTGTTGTTTGTTTTAATTATTAAATTATTGAATTTCATTTATTTATTTCTTTCTTTAAAAATAAAAATATATCAATCAGGTATTACATCTGGATTAAACTAACCATTTTATTACCACTTCCTTTCGGTTTTAGGATAATCTAAAGATACACCACGTTCTGCTAATCTCTTTTCGGCTTCTTTCGTAGCCCAAGTTTGAACACTTTGAATAATAATTATTATTTTTTTTAAATTGATGAATCGTAAATAAATAAATAATAATGATAATAATGATAATAATTATAATAATAATTATAATAATAATTATAATAATAATTACCTTGTATCAGGTTTATATATAGCAATAACAGTAGCCAACAAGAAACATCCTCCCATACCATAAACCCAAATATTTTCCCATTCTTCTTTTACCCGTTTTTTACCAGGCGGAGGAGGCTACTCATTTAATTATCAATCATCATCATCATTATTATTTATATATTATTTATTGTTTATTGTTTATTATTGACAATTAGTTGAATATTATTTATATTTTAAAAATGTTTTAAAAATGTTTTTTTTATATACCTTTTCACCAAATAAATTACCAGAAGGTTCATTCCATTCTGGTGCATGGTGAGTTGCATGTCTCTTTTGTTGCGTAAATAATAATAATGGTAAAGGTGATGATGGTGATGGTGATTGTTGTTTTAAGTATAATTGTTTAATTATATTATTAATATTTCTTTTATTTTTAAAAAGATGATTCATTTTTTTGTGTATATAAATGAATATAAATGACGAGGAGATGATTGAGTAAATGATTTTCAAGTGATTAGATTCATTAAGGTTAATTATCATTGGTCACTATATAAATTCAACTGTTTAATGCATTAGAGTATAAAAATGATAAATTGATTAAAAAAAATTTTTCCTTCTCTTTTCCTTCATCCATCCAACTGGCATTCCGTAGCATTTGGTACATATATAAAATAATAATAATGATATTATTATAATTATTATTTATTATCGTTATAAATTAATGAAATTTTATTTAAACATAATAATTAATAAAATCTATTAAAATATTTTATAATTAATTAATAAATTTTCTTTAACATTATAATAATTATAAATTATAAAATAATTATTATAAATCATCTTAAAAAAGGAATAATAAATAATAATCAAAATTAAAAAAAAATGAGGGATATCAGTAAAGACGAAGAACTTATCATACCCGAAGGAGTAGAAGTAACAGTTAAATCTCGGATCATAAAAGTTAAAGGAGAACGGGGTACTTTAGTCAAAGATCTTCATCATATCAATTTGGAAATAGAAAAAAAGGGAAATCGTATTAAACTTATTGTTTGGCATGGGGCACGTAAACATGTTGCTTGCTTACGTACTGTTAAGGCTCATATTAAGAATATGATTACTGGAGTTACCAAGGTATTATTGATTTATTTAATTATTCAATTATTTAATAATTATTTGATTTATTTAAATTATTCAATTATTATCGATTTATTCAATTATTCAATTATTTAATAATTATAAAATCTATATTTCAATCAAATAAATATTAATCCAATCTTAATAATAAATTCAATATATTAACAAATTAAAAATTTACAGGGATTCGAATACAAGATGAGATACGTTTATGCGCATTTTCCCATTAATGTTCATATTGTGGAAGGAAAGGAGATAGAAATTCGTAACTTTTTGGGAGAAAAGGTCATAAGAAGAGTTAAAATGTTGGAAGGGGTGGAAATTAAAGTTACTGAAAATGTTAAAGATGAATTGGTTTTAACGGGAAATGATATAGAAAATGTTTCGCAATCTGGTAAATAATTATTATTCAATTATAACCAATTCTAATTATTATTCAATTCTAATTAATTATAATTAATTATAATTGATAATTAATTAATTATAATCAATTATCAATTATAATTAATTAATTATCAATTATAATTAATTAATTATCAATTATAATTAATTAATTATAATCAATTATCAATTATAATTAATTAATTATTTATTGATTTATTTATAGCTGCTAAAATTCAACAATCAACCACCGTTAAAAACAAGGATATTCGTAAGTTTTTGGATGGTATTTATGTTAGTGAACGTAATATTATTGGACAAGGTAAAAAATGATAATAATAAAGGAACAGATAATAAGGATAATAATAAAGATAATAAAGATAATAAAGATAATTGATGATGATAATAAGATAATTGATGGATGATGATAACAATAATTTAACATTAATATGATAATGATATTTATTGTTATCATAATTATTTTGTTATTATTTGTTATTATTTGTTATTATTCGTTATTATTAGTGAAATAAATAAATAAATGTCATTGTGTAGTCTCATTGTTTGAAACAATAATAATAATAATATATATTCATTTATTTAAAGAATATTTAAATATTACAATGTTATTACAATAATTGTTGTTATTATTATCATTGGTATTATAATTTATAATTGTTGTTGTTTTTATATATATAATAAAGTTAATTAAAATATAAATATATATATATATAAATAAAAATATGAATAAATGATGTACAAATATGAAATCCTCCACTTTCTAAATTATGCAAATGCCCCCCCCCCAAATATATGTATAAATTTAGAATTTAGATATTAAAAATCTATCTATAAATTTATAAATAATTACAGTATCATCTATTTATTTTATAATAATAAATGATGTGTTATTTATAATTTCAAGAATTCATCTTTCTTTTTATAATATTCATTAAATCTTAATAATGCATAATCTAAATAATCAAATTCTATCGTTGATAAATGATGTTGGATCTGAAAACATAAATAAATGAATAAATGAATAAAATAATATAATAAATAAATGAATAAATAAATTAATTAATTGATAAATTAATAAAAATTAGAACTTACGAGTGCCCAGCAAAGCCAGTAAAGATGAGAAGCTAATGAAAATTTGTTGACTTTACGATATAATTCATTTGTTTCTTTCTCGGTAGCTGATTTACCTAATATTATTAATATTATTAAATATTTATTAATATTATTAAATATTTATTAATATTAACATGAATCAATTATTAATTATTTGAATTATATAATTACCGGGATGACGCGCATTCAAATAATGACCCAACCATTGAAGTTGAAATTTTTTATTTGGGTATAAACTATAATCACATTCCAATCCTATCATATAATAATAATAATATAGTAAATATAATAATAATAATAATAATAATAATAATAATACATACATAAATATCCAAACATAGAAATAAAAAGTATCTCCACTCCACTTAATGATTTGTAAAACTAAAGCTAAAATTGGTAATCCTATAACCCCAGCTATTAAAAATCCTTTAATCATATCCATGAAAAATAATCTTAAGGTCATCTTATTGAATCCATGTTTTTCTTCAATAACAAATGTATAATAGAGACTTAAGGGAAGTGATATAAGGTATGTCATGACTGTCATTATGACTGTGAATAATAATGATTGTGTGATCTGTTAAATAATGATTAAAGATTATGTTGTTGTTATTAGAATGATCATTGTTAGGATTATTATTATAATTAGAATGATTATTAGAATTAGAATTAGAATCGAATAAAAGCAAAGAAAAGAAGAAAAAAAAAAAAAGAACAATTAAAAAACCTCATATTCAGTCCTGTATCCGGCATAACTTAACCATTCTCCGGAAGATGTCCATAACCAAGGTAATATGTTCCATACAAATANAAATAATAATAATATAGTAAATATAATAATAATAATAATAATAATAATAATAATAATAATAATAATAATAATAATAATAATAATAATAATAATAATAATAATAATAATAATAATAATAATAATAATAATAAATATAATAAATTATTAATAATTTACCTCCGAATTCATTAAAATGGTTGGCTATATCAAAATAGGCATACCCATAATTGGAATACTCATAATCGATAAAGGTAACTTTATCTGATCTATCATCGTATATAATATTGGCATAAAGAAGATCGTTATGACTAAATACAACTGGTGAATTGGTTTTTAATAATTCTTTCTCTAGACTTGTTATCTATTAATATAAATAAGGTGATGTCATATTAATGGTTATATTAATAAAATAATTTAAATTAATGGTATAAATATAATTGACAATATAATTTAAATGTTTACTAACTTCTTCATTGAGTACATCTATGTTAATATTCTTGATTTCTTTGTTCTTATAAATTCTCTGCACTACAAATAATATCAATAATAAGTATCAATAATATCAATAATAAATATCGATAATAAAATATATAATAAAATATATAATAAAATATATAATAAAATATATTATGAAATATATAATAAAATATATAATAAAATATATAATAAAATATCAATTACCTTCATTCATCCAATTCCTTAAAGTAACAAATAATAAAGGTTTATTATCATTATCACCATAACCATCATCGTCAACTATTTTTACACCATGCCAAATTCCCATATTTTTAGCTACCAAAGATGATTTATGTGGATCTTTCATATCCTCCACTGTGAACACGTGACCCGGTATGAATCCATATACAAGTCCATTATTGAATCGACCATATAATGGAGCCGCTAATCCAAGTTTAGATAATGCCACTTGGTTCTTTTTATATAAATTGAGTAATTGTTAAATGACGCAAATGATGTAATAATATTATTAATGATTAATTAATTAATTATGGTTTGTAATAATTATAATGAATTAATCAACTTACCATAACTTCTTGATTTCTGTCTATAATCACATCAGTTTTATTACCATAAGTTCGAATTAATACTGACGACTCTTGTGACCTTTTATTAGTACATTTTATCACTAATTAAAACAATCATAATAATAATAATTATTATTAAAATGTGATGATAATGATAATGATGATAATAATAATAAATAAATAATAATAAATAATAATGATTAAAACTTACACATATTAGTGATTCCTTCTCTACATTGCGTAAATTCCAAATCTTCCTTTTTCCAATCAAAAAAACTTTTCACAACGTATTCGGAACATTCGAAAACATTATTTTCCACTACCGTGTAATCAATAGTTTTAATATTTTTAATACCAGTTTCAAGTTCTTTTTTTGAAAGTTTAAAGAAAAGAGGTGTAGGTGTGGTATCAATTAAAGCAGTATTAATAGAAGTATTACTATTATTATTAATCGAAGTAGAAGAAGAAGTGGTGGTGGTGGTAAGAGTGGTAAGAGTAATAAGAGAAGTTTCGTTATTTGTCAACATTTTTATTATAATTGTAATTGTAGTTCGTAGTTTGTCAAAGAGATAAAAGATTTCATTGTATTTATATACTATATTTTTTTTTTATTATTGTATACTATGTTTTACTATATTCAATATGTACCATATTTGATAATATTATATTATGCCATATTATACTGTCTATATCTTAATGTTGTATGCAGTGTTCGGATTATAGACTACGTATTTCCTTCTTAGATTGATTAAAAAAATCTACCTCGTGGACATTCCATATATGCAATCAAATCCTATTTATGGACTGTCAGGTTATCTCATGTGTGGGGGGTATGGGGATATTTTACTACTATAACCAGAAAAAGGTTTCACAAACGCCAAAAAATTTCATAATTGGGAAGGTGAAGGTATTGATTTTGAAAACAATAAATTAACCGCTATCAATAATAAATTTATTAACATCAAAGATGAGCTATCTCTTTCTAAAATTTGTAAGCACTTTCTTATTCAACTTGACGGTGAACACATAAACATAATAATATAAACATCAACCATGATGCATAAGGATGTCCTACAGAATCAGAAGAGTCTTTATGGTTAGATCAAATGAAAGTCTGAAAATTTATTGTTGACTTTGTGGAAAAGAACAAAATGAGTCTTTTATTTCATAATTGACAATTGCTTCGAGAACATTTCTATTTTTATTTTTCGAAGTAAATTAAAGTATTTATTGTCTCAATTCATAATCAGCAATGGCGTCGATGAATAAAAAATTTAAATACAGTGCGGAACCTCTATAATAGGAACCTATAAAATCTTAAATAAAACTTGATCTAGTGATTGGATTTAACTGGGGTAAGAAAAATTAGACTCTTCTCATATAATAGAATCGATTTATGGAATAAAAAAAAATTCTCAATTTTCCTGGTTAGTAAAAATCACGTGTTTTATATATAAACCAATTAAAAAATAGATTTAGCAATAATCAAAATGATCGAAATAGTGATCTAATATTTATTTATTTAATAATAACTGATTCAAGTTCATTGTAAATGTTATCAGGAACTCTTCTATGAGATTTATACTTTTTTGCTGCAAATTCTGCCATTTTACCAGTAATTCCCTTCCTATATATATCCATATAACGCCAAGATTTTTGTGCAAAACGACGAATTGTAATTAAAGGAACTGAATCCAAAGCCTCAGGAACAATTCTTTGCAATCCTACCCAAGTATAATTACAATGTTCTCTAGTGTAATGTTTTGCTGCACCCCAATACATTTCTATAAAATTCAGTTCACAGTGGAATTTAGGATAAAAAATACATTTATGACCTCTTTTTTCTATTTCAATTTGTAATCTAGATTTTTGAGAAATAAAATCTGGTTGTAATGATAAAATTCGACGCATGCAACAATCAATTCTTTGAGAATCTATTTTTTTTTCTTTTCCCTTACATAATTTACATTCACCTTTTAATCCTTCTTTCCATAATCCTCTTTCTATTAGAATTTGTCGCATACCTTTAGCTTTATTTGGATATTGTGGATGATCTGATGGAAAAACCATTGATTGTGATATATTGTCTGTTCCAAAAAATGTTGAATGCATTCGTGGCTGTTTTCCTGCAGGATTAACATTCATTTTTGTAGCATTTAAACCATCTTCTGGCATTGCACCATGATTGGTACTATTATCAAATGCCATTACAGCAATTGCATTTGGATAAATAGTTTCAAAAATAGGAATTGCATAATTGATAACTTGATCAATCAAATGTTCTGCTGTCCACCAACCTTCTTCATTTTTTCCAGGTTTTAAAAATTTACGTGCTTCAACTGGTATATTTGGATTTAATAAGGATTGCTCAGGAGTTAATTTTAATCTGCCAATTGTTTCAAGTAAAAAATCACTAACCATAATTGATTTGCCATGACCTTTTTTTCTTAATGGAGGTTCTCCAATTGGTGCCCATACTATCGGACGATCATCATTTGCATAAAATAAACATTCATCATGTGTGATAAATATATGTAATTTTTGATTTGAAGGAATTTCTGGATTAAGTTGTGTCATTTCATTTCCAATAAATGTTGGCATAAATTGTTCCAATTCTTTCATTTCTTTTAAAAATTTTTCACGATATTTCAATACATCATCTCTTTCATGACCGTCAAAATAAATACCCTTTTTTTTAGATTGTGGAACTAATCCAAGTTTTTTAAGCCAAATACGAGCTGTTTTTAATGTAATTGATTTTTTCCCCTCTATTTTTGAAAGAAATTTTAAATTAATAAATTGTTGAAAATTTTTTGGTGTTATTTTTCCACTGTTTTGTCGAATAAAAGTAAGACTGTCATTAATAATATCTTCATCATCAATGAATGATTTTGTTTTTTGATGGCAACCTTGTATTGATATTGGTATTGTTTTATTTTCAAGCCAGTATTTAGTCCATTTTTTGATTGTTCTTGCGCAATATACCCCTTTATCAAAAACTTTTTGTGCAGCATTAAATGCAGCATCATCACGAGACATATATTTTTTTTTCCAATTAATTAAAAATTCATAAATTGAACGATACTTTAAATATTCATATACAGTAAACTTGTTTTTATCTTGAAGAATTAATTCTAAATCTTTTATTTTTTGTGAAAAAATATTTTCAATATCATTATCATTAATATCTGTTTCTTCTTCTTGTGAACTTTCAGAATCTTCTAATTGTAAAATATCTTCAGTATCAATATCCATTATTCCTTCTTGCAAACTTTCAGAATTTTCCACTTGCAATATATCATTTGTTGATTCTGTATTAGTTTCTATTTCATCAATTGAAACTTCTTGTGAATTATTGGTAATATTTGCTGTAAAATATTGGTTAATTGATAATGAACCTTTAGCTGCTTTTGTAAATGTACCAGATGGTCCATATTTTCGATAATACGTTGCAGTAGAATTTCCAACATATGGTGCTTTCTTTTTTTCATCAATCTCTGTTAAATTAAAAACTATATCCCCAAGTTTTAATATTCTTTGGGCATAATAACTTTCATATGAACTATCTGTTGAATAACCATCACTTGATAATGTATATTCATCATCACTTGTTGAATATTGCTCTATAAATTGACCTGTATTTACATTGCGAATTTGATTTTTTGCTCTCTTTTTTGCAGCTAATTTTTTGCGCGAAGACATAATGCAACTCAAAATTTTTATAATAATCTATACATGCATTTCTAAGCTAAAATGATTGGGCAACATAAACACTACAAAATGGTAATATTTTTAGAAAGTCACACAAAATTTATTATTTGCAATTTTTATTTTTTATAGTAAAACGTGTAAATTTCAAATCTATGTAACACCGGCAAATCTTAAAATTTTTTGATCAAAACCGATAATTTCTGTAGCTTTTGATATGATTTATCGAAATTAACGGTTAAAATTTTTATTTACTTCTTTTGGCAGGTGTAACATACATTTAAAAATAGCAAAATTTTTGACCGGTTATAGAGGTTCCGCACTGTAATAATAATAATAATAATAAAATAATTAAAACAATTATATATCAATCTATATCAAATATTTGAATATTACTTATCCAAAATTTTAGCATCAATGGCAACTATAGATTTTTGATCTGAATCCCTTACTTTTATAATGGTAAAGAAATATATATTCAATTACATATTATTAATCACTGGTAAATTCACTTTTTCAATATTTCCAGGATACTATTTTTTTTTAAAAAAAAAAAAATTACTGGGGCTTGTGTCAATCAATTCATTAATTCATTAATTCATTTTTATCAATGTTACATATTCATTAATTCATCAATGTTACACATTCATTAATCATAAAGGTGAAACAGAGTACATCTATATTGTTTAAATCACTTGGAAAAAAAACTTAATAAATAAAGTGGTGTCATATCACAATAAGTGATTGAGTTTTTATGTCATATGTATGGATCAACTGGATTTCTGGATTTTTATGTTAATTAGAAATTATTGCAAATGATTTCTGGGGAACCATTAAAAAAAGGTGATCCTAATGTATGTATCTCTATCAGTATTATTAAAATTAAAAAAGAATTATCAATAACACAAATGTGAGAGAAATTATAGAAAAAAAATTGTTTAATCAAAAAGAAAAGTTGATTATTTTGATTATTGTTATAATATAATAACATGAAAAATTTTCATACAATATACGATATGTTAATACAAAGTTGTTCTTTTATAGATATTTTTTTTTAAAAAAAAAATGCAAATTTACGACGTTGCTATTACATAAAAAAGAATGAACTCCTAAATAAAATATAAAAAAAAAAAGATATATTTATATAATCTATGAGGTTAAAATATATATTGCGTGTATTTATATATATATATATATATTATATATTACAGAAAAGGAAACCCTCCAAAATGTATTTAATATTTTTTTTGAAAATAATAAAAAGAAAGTAATAAAAGTCTATCCATATAAAAAAAAACAAAAAACAAAAAAAAACTTGACATTTCTATCTCTCTCTCTCCCTCCCTCTATCCCTTAAATGAATGAAATTAATGAATGTCAATACTACCGATGTGGAACATTGTTGTATGTGGTATATCCGTTCATCATATTTACATCACTAACATTATATAAAATTCCATTAGATCGAGGAGGATGATAAAGAATTCCATTAGATCGAGNCAGAGTACATCTATATTGTTTAAATCACTTGGAAAAAAAACTTAATAAATAAAGTGGTGTCATATCACAATAAGTGATTGAGTTTTTATGTCATATGTATGGATCAACTGGATTTCTGGATTTTTATGTTAATTAGAAATTATTGCAAATGATTTCTGGGGAACCATTAAAAAAAGGTGATCCTAATGTATGTATCTCTATCAGTATTATTAAAATTAAAAAAGAATTATCAATAACACAAATGTGAGAGAAATTATAGAAAAAAAATTGTTTAATCAAAAAGAAAAGTTGATTATTTTGATTATTGTTATAATATAATAACATGAAAAATTTTCATACAATATACGATATGTTAATACAAAGTTGTTCTTTTATAGATATTTTTTTTTAAAAAAAAAATGCAAATTTACGACGTTGCTATTACATAAAAAAGAATGAACTCCTAAATAAAATATAAAAAAAAAAAGATATATTTATATAATCTATGAGGTTAAAATATATATTGCGTGTATTTATATATATATATATATATTATATATTACAGAAAAGGAAACCCTCCAAAATGTATTTAATATTTTTTTTGAAAATAATAAAAAGAAAGTAATAAAAGTCTATCCATATAAAAAAAAACAAAAAACAAAAAAAAACTTGACATTTCTATCTCTCTCTCTCCCTCCCTCTATCCCTTAAATGAATGAAATTAATGAATGTCAATACTACCGATGTGGAACATTGTTGTATGTGGTATATCCGTTCATCATATTTACATCACTAACATTATATAAAATTCCATTAGATCGAGGAGGATGATAAAGAATTCCATTAGATCGAGGACTATTATTATTATAATTATTATTATGATTATTATAATTGTTACGATTATAATTATTATTATTATTATTATTATTATTATAATTGTTACGATTATAATTATTATGATTGTTGTTATGGTTATCGTTGTTGTTATCGTTGTTGTTATTGTTGTTGTTGTTGTTGTTATTGTTATTCCCAACCATCGTTATCCCCACTCGTTGTAAATTTCTTAAAACATAATAATTCAAAATAGAAAATACCGATGTTATAAGGGTTCCCACACGAAAAGCAAAAGCAAACCAATATCCAGCATTCAATTTATGAAAATGATCATATGGACCGGCAGATGTTAATCGAGTTAAACCTAATATAGTTGCTAAGGTTGGCCATGAACTACTTATAACCAATAATACTGCAACATTCGAAAGTATATGTTGAACATTCATTTGACCCCAACGAGGACGAATTCGTTTAAATGGTTTAATTGAATAAACTCCAATAATTGTTGCGGCAGTAAAATAAAATATTAATCCCAAATCACTTAATACTCCAAATTTTCCAAACATTGATACAGTTTGTTTACCAAAAACTGCTTCCAATTTATGAAGATCCTTTTGTCCTTCAGCCACTAATAAACTTTTGATCATTGCCCACAAGATGTGAACTAATAAGAGAAATAAAATACAATGACTAAGTAAAAAAAAGATAACGAAAGTTATATTACGATATAATGGTGATTGTGCCAAATCAAGTTGTGTTTGACGTCTTTCGATTTCAAGTTTTTTAAGTTTTGTTAAAATTTCTCTTCTATTTGCTCCAATAATTTGTCCTGTAGTTCTAAATGATGCGGAAGAAGAATTATTGTTGGTGTTGGTGGGTGAAGTAAATCCATTCATAGACGCATATAGCTTATCAGATGATGATGAACAATGTGATGATAAAGGAATTATAGATGTGGAACGAGACATTTTATCCATATTTGATTTCCAACCACGTTCAAGATTTTCTAATTTATGTTGTAAAACGTTTATCTCCATCTTATTTTGAATTAAATGATTCTTTAAAGATTTTCGATAATTAGGACGTAAAGGAAGTCGACCAATCCAAGAAAATATTTCAATATAACCCTTTGGTGTCGCTTTTAAACATATCCCAGCTCCCCCTAAGCATGTTAATAAATTTAAAATCACCAATTCATCAATGTTCCCAATTCCCAAGATCATCTTTGAAACATAGATAAAGGCATACATTAATAATCCCACCAAAGACATGATGGTTAAAGTATCTCTCGCTTTTGCAAAAAATGTTCTTTGTTGATCGGTTTCATTGTAAAAGTAAGCGAAAGGAAGTAATCCAAATAAAGCTATATTACATCCTATGTAAGTATAATTCCATAAGGTTTCTAATAATTTGATATTTAACCAACTCAAATAATAATTCCGATTATGTAAATCATCATGTAATAATTCCGTGGCGATCATTGTAAAAGGTAATAAAGAGAAACCAGCTAATGCCATTGCCAATCCTGCAGCACATAGCACAATAATTATCAAATTATCAATACCAAATAAATCTTCATCTTCATCTTCGGTAATTGAATCCGAAGTGTCCCTATATTTTCTACGAAATCGTTGTAATAGGGAATAGGATATTGCATATTTGGTAAGGAATAAAAGAAAAGCTATAATATTTTGTCGAACCCAATTATAAAATTCATTATTAGCGTCTTGCCAACTGGTCTCTTCGTCTTCTCCGGAAACGGAACTCATAACAATATTAAGTTATATACAACTCAAAAAAATATAAAGTTAATAATTGCATACGACTAATATGACTAATATGACTCGGATTTTTTTTTTTTCCTGGCTCGACTCGTATAAGATCTATTGAAGAAGAAAAATAAATTTATTTAGTGGAATCAAAGTGAACCCTCACACACTTGAATAATAATAAATAAAAATGATAAATAATATTTTATTAATATTTAAGTTTTTTCTTTCTTTTACATACAATGAGCAATAATATAAGAGATAAAAAAAAAAAAGCAATCGGTTTATCAATTCTTTTGTCAGTCTTGTGTGTAGAGCCAGAAGAAAGAAAGAAAAAAAAAAATCCCGTTGAGAAAAGTATTAACTCTTTTCAACACATGAGTATAAAGTCTAACACCATCCAAAGAAAAAAAAATGAATTTTTGTTTACAACACGTTGGGNTAATAGGGAATAGGATATTGCATATTTGGTAAGGAATAAAAGAAAAGCTATAATATTTTGTCGAACCCAATTATAAAATTCATTATTAGCGTCTTGCCAACTGGTCTCTTCGTCTTCTCCGGAAACGGAACTCATAACAATATTAAGTTATATACAACTCAAAAAAATATAAAGTTAATAATTGCATACGACTAATATGACTAATATGACTCGGATTTTTTTTTTTTCCTGGCTCGACTCGTATAAGATCTATTGAAGAAGAAAAATAAATTTATTTAGTGGAATCAAAGTGAACCCTCACACACTTGAATAATAATAAATAAAAATGATAAATAATATTTTATTAATATTTAAGTTTTTTCTTTCTTTTACATACAATGAGCAATAATATAAGAGATAAAAAAAAAAAAGCAATCGGTTTATCAATTCTTTTGTCAGTCTTGTGTGTAGAGCCAGAAGAAAGAAAGAAAAAAAAAAATCCCGTTGAGAAAAGTATTAACTCTTTTCAACACATGAGTATAAAGTCTAACACCATCCAAAGAAAAAAAAATGAATTTTTGTTTACAACACGTTGGGTAATTACATAATGACAAATATTCGTATATATATGGTAATATGTGTGATATCACGAATGTGTGTAGTGTTCCCGAAAATCGCACGCGATATGATGTACTTTCAACATAATCAATCAGATGAAAATGTGATTATGAATTTTCACGTGATTATCACTATGATGCAAAGGTATCGTTTTTGATATATCTAGGACTCTATTATTGATAGGACCCCGGGCAATTTATATATTAAATTAGAAAACAAGATGAGATTTTTGTAAGTAAATTTTCAAATTTTAAGTAACTTTTAAAAAATTTACTATAATCGCTAAGTAAACTTCAATGTGACATATTTATAAATTGTTTGAGGTCCTATAAATTATATATGTAATAATATAAAAAATATGAATTTTTAACTCTTGAATATCATAATTGATATAATAAAATAACTAGTTCATCAAGTATTTTAACAGACAAAATTTGTTTAGTTTATAGAAGAAACTGGATAAGACTATACATGTTCCCAAAATTGATTTTGGATTTTTGAGGTATTTCGACTTTTTGAGATTTATGCAGAATCTATTCTATATATGGAAGCAAAAAAAGTACCCAGTTATGTGTATCTTCAATCAAAGAATAAATCTGGGTGATCAAAAAATTTCAGGTTTTAAGTAAAATAATTTCGTTTTTTATAAAAAACTATTTCGACTTTTTTCCCCAAAATTGTAATTTCGGGACCCCAAAATAATTTTGCGTGCAAGTATAGATAAGACACTTGTAATATATATAAATTAGATATTTTAAACTAAAATAATATTATATAACTATACATGTTTTTAAAATTGATTTTGGATTTTTGAAATATTTTGTCTTTTTAAAATTTATTCAAAATCTATTCTATATATAGAAGTAAAAAAAATATCCAGTTATGTGTATTTTTAATTAAAGAATTTATCTGTGTAGTCAAAAAACTTCAGATTTTAAATAAAATAAATTTGTTTTTTATAAAAAACTATTTTGACTTTTTTTCAAAATTGCAATTTTTGAAATTCAAAATAATTTTGTATACAAGTATATACATGACACATGTTTATACTGAAATTTCAGATATTATAATTTATATGGAACTTAAAAATATCTATTGTAATTATTTATAAAAGTTGCAACCAATTGCAACTAATTACATCATAAAGAAAAGTGAATTGCACCATATATTATAGTTAATTACAACATTTTTTTTAAATTATGACAAGTATCACTAATAAAATTACACTTGCACATAAAATTATTTTGAGGTTCTGAAATTGCAATTTTGAAATAATTTTTCATAAAAAACAAAATTATTTTACTTAAAACCTGAAATTTTTTAACCACTTATCACTCTTTTCAAATTAGTGCAATAATGTAAAAAATTTAATTATATAATTAATTTGTATTCGAATACAAATAAACAAATATTACGTACCTGATCTTCAAATTTCAGCCAATAAAAATTTGTAATGTAACAAAACAACTGATCTCATGTGATTGATGATTATTTTTAGCCAATAAAAATTTGTAATGTGATTTTTAAAATCACATGACTTTCGCTTGACGAAATCAAATACCTATGTTATTTCTTTATTTAAACTCATATTCTTAAATAACTTGATATAAAATAATAAAATATATCAATAAAATTGTACATGTAATAAATAATTTAAAGATTTATTTAATTAAAAATATATTAAATATTATGTTAAAGATAAAATATATATATATTTTTGCAAATATAAAACTATATAAAGGTTATGTAAAGTTATATAAAACTTTTTTAATCAAATAAGCAAAGGTAATTGCTAGTAATCGTTTTTAGTCAATTTTGTAATCAGTATAAAGACTATATGTAAAGGTATTAAAAAAAAGATCAAAATGTAATAAATAGATGCACAGGTGACTAATAAAGTATTCAGTATTCAGTTTTTAATTAGTAAATCATTTTATCGCATGATCGCACTAATTTAAAAACCGTGATAAATAAATTCCTTAATTAAAAATACATATAACTGAATACTTTTTTTACTTTTATATATAAAATAAATTCTGTATAAATTTCAAAAAAATGAAATATCTTAAAAATCTAAAATTAATTTTAGGAATATGTATATTATACATGTCGTTAAAACTAATTTAACCTTGACTCAACTCTTAAAATTTCAATTTTTAATTATGTCTGACTTAACTAATTGTATTAATTACTAATAAAAATCAAAATTTGCTTTGACTTAATTTTAATTTTTTTCAATTTTAATTATATTTAACATTTTGACGACATGTATAATATATATGTGAAATTATACTTGTACATAAAATTATTTTAAAATCCCAAAATTATAATTTTTTAAAAAAAAAATCAAAATAGTTTTTTACAGAAAATAAAATTATTTTATTTAAAATCTAAATTGTTTAACTAACCAGATAAATTTTTTGATTAAAAATATATATAACTAAATATTTTTTTTTTTATATATAAAATAAATTCTACATAAATCTTAAAAAAACAAAATATCTCAAAAATTTAAAATTAATTTTAAAAATATATATACAGTCGGACCTCTCTATAGTCACACCTTCGGGATACAAAAAACTGTGACTATATAAAAATAGAGGTTTTTTTACATAGTATTAATAGGTATTAGTTTTATAAAAGGTGTGACTATAAATTTTTGTGACTATATGGGAGGTGACTATAGAGAGGTCTGACTGTATATAAAATATTATACATGTTGTCAAAATTATTGAATTAAATCAAATACAATTAAAATTAAAAAAAATTAAAGTTGAATTAAAAAAGAAATTTTAACTTTTGAAGATTCTAACACTAGTTAAATGAAAAAAAATAAAATAATTTTATCATAAATAGAATTTTGATTAATAGCTAAATTTATTAAGTATAAGTAATTAATTTTTTCTAATTTATAAATAAGAATTTTTAATTTATGAATTTTCACAAATAGAAATTTAATTTATATATATTTACATCATCAATAAAATTCTGATTTTTGTTTATTTGACTAGTGTAATGTTTCAAATTATACATGTCCCTATAAAAACTATGATATTTAAAATATACTTAAAATATATTTAAAATATACTTCATTAAGTATTTTTTAAGTATTTTTTAAGTACAGTGTAGGACATCTAAAGACTGAAATCATGTACCTTGTCCCAAATTTTGAAATAAATTAAAAAATTCAAAATTATTTAAAAACGCGATTTATGCATTTTCACAAAACTGGTCACATGATATATTTGTCATATTATTTGCCGAATTTATCAAATTTATTTTACTTTATTATATTTCATATCATCAATACATTTTTGTTTATTTATTATTATTTTCTTGTATAAACAAGGCCAATTCATTTTGCAGAATTCGTCTGTGAGACTTAAATTTTTTGCATGCATATTTTGCTAATTTTTCTGTTAATTCTTCGCGATATAATTCCATGTATCGCCATAATTTTCGTGCAAATTTTCTAATCGTAACAATATCTACCAAATCCAGTGCCTGTGGGACAGTTTCTTGTAAATTAGTTCATGTGTAATCACAATGATTTCTGATATATCTTTTAGCAGCCTCCCAATACATTTCAATAAAATTAAGTTCGCAATAGAACTTCAGGTAAAAAATACATATATGACTAACACCTTCAATCAATTTCACAATAGTAAACTTTTGAGTTACAAAATCTGGTTGAGTGACCATAATTTTTCTCAAGCAACAATCATTTCGTTTAGAATCCTTTTTTTTTTACACATCTCACAATCTAAATTTTATCCCTTTTTCCAAAATTCTCTTTCTATCAAAACTTATTTTATTCCTTTTGGTTTTCCTTGTAAATTAGTTCATGTGTAATCACAATGATTTCTGATATATCTTTTAGCAGCCTCCCAATACATTTCAATAAAATTAAGTTCGCAATAGAACTTCAGGTAAAAAATACATATATGACTAACACCTTCAATCAATTTCACAATAGTAAACTTTTGAGTTACAAAATCTGGTTGAGTGACCATAATTTTTCTCAAGCAACAATCATTTCGTTTAGAATCCTTTTTTTTTTACACATCTCACAATCTAAATTTTATCCCTTTTTCCAAAATTCTCTTTCTATCAAAACTTATTTTATTCCTTTTGGTTTTCCTTGTAAATTTAGGTCAGGATAATTATTTTCAAATACCATTTCTTGATTTTTCTGTTGTCCGTTGATATTAACAAAAACTGTTAGTTTCATTATACGTTGTTTTCCTCCGGGACCCAAGTTCATCCTCTGTGCCACAAGAGCATTATCTGCATATGTCGCGTGATTTATACTGTTGTCAAAAGCGAACACAGCCATTGCATTCAGAAATTTTGTTTAAAAAATAGGTATAGTTTTCATTTTGATTTGTTCCAATAAATGTTCAACTGTCCAATAACCCTCTTAATTTTTGCCAGATATTAGATAACAACACGCCTCTGCAGGAATATCTGAATAATTTTTTTTTCTTCATCATTTAGTTTTAACCGACCACATATCTCTGAAAGAAATTCACTCACCATAATTGACCTTCCATTCCTTTTTTTACGTAGTAGCATCTTTCCGTTAGATGCCCAAATTCCTTTTTTTCCATTATTGAAATAAAAAATACACTCATCATGGGTGACAAGAATTAACTCCCGCTCACCTACTTCAAGTACTGGTGAAATCTATTCCATAATTTCTCCTTCATATGTTGCCATTAGATGTTTCAAGTTCTTCATTTTCTTCAAAAATATATCTCGATATTTGACAACATCTTCCTATTTATAACTATCATAATACATTCCTTTTTTATATTCTTTGAATTTGCATCCTAAAATATTTAACCATCTTTTTGCTGTTCGCAGATTAATTAATTTTTTTGCTCCTCCAGTGTATTCTGGTAAAATAATATTATCAATGTATTCTTTAAATAGTGATGAATTAATGCCATTTGCTCCTAAATTTTCCCGTATCCATTGTTTGCATTTTAATGCAACATCCTCAGTATCGGCCAATTGTTTGTATTTTTGGTGTTTACCACGGTGAGAAACAGGAAAAGATTCGTGATGTAAATAAAATTTATCAAGAAAACAAATTCTTTTAGATGCATATGGCTTTGGGAAAATATAGACTATATTTGCTGCATCTTCGCTTGCTTTCATCTTTCCATGACCATTATATAAACGTATAAAATATTCATAAACGGCTCGCCGTTCATTATATTCAAATACTGTAAATACCTTTCCATTTTTTAGAAGGTTTTCTTGAAGTTTAGTAATTATATCATCAAATGCAACAGGTACTTTTTCATTATTATTCTTATCGTCATCCTTATTGTTATCTTTATTATTTTCCTCATGGTTATTTTCATCGTTGTCCTCATGGTTATCTTCATCGTTGTCCTCATANCATCCTAAAATATTTAACCATCTTTTTGCTGTTCGCAGATTAATTAATTTTTTTGCTCCTCCAGTGTATTCTGGTAAAATAATATTATCAATGTATTCTTTAAATAGTGATGAATTAATGCCATTTGCTCCTAAATTTTCCCGTATCCATTGTTTGCATTTTAATGCAACATCCTCAGTATCGGCCAATTGTTTGTATTTTTGGTGTTTACCACGGTGAGAAACAGGAAAAGATTCGTGATGTAAATAAAATTTATCAAGAAAACAAATTCTTTTAGATGCATATGGCTTTGGGAAAATATAGACTATATTTGCTGCATCTTCGCTTGCTTTCATCTTTCCATGACCATTATATAAACGTATAAAATATTCATAAACGGCTCGCCGTTCATTATATTCAAATACTGTAAATACCTTTCCATTTTTTAGAAGGTTTTCTTGAAGTTTAGTAATTATATCATCAAATGCAACAGGTACTTTTT
Source organism: Diversispora epigaea (assembly GCA_003547095.1). Taxonomy (NCBI): domain Eukaryota; kingdom Fungi; phylum Glomeromycota; class Glomeromycetes; order Diversisporales; family Diversisporaceae; genus Diversispora; species Diversispora epigaea. The sequence goes on along the minus strand of PQFF01000479.1, from coordinate 91,785 downwards.
CATTATTATTCTTATCGTCATCCTTATTGTTATCTTTATTATTTTCCTCATGGTTATTTTCATCGTTGTCCTCATGGTTATCTTCATCGTTGTCCTCATAGTTATCTTCAATGTTGTCCTCATGGTCATCCTCATGATCATCCTCATGGTCATCCTCATAGTCGTTCTCATAATCATCTTCATTGTTATCCTTATTGCTGTCTATACATGTTCCCAAAATTGATTTTGAATTTTTGAGGTATTTCGACTTTTTGAGATTTATGCAAAATCCATTCTATATATGGAAGTAAAAAAAGTACCCAATTATGTGTATCTTCAATCAAAGAATAAATCTGAGTGATCAAAAAATTTCGGGTTTTAAGTAAAATAATTTCGTCTTCTATGAAAAACTATTTCAACTTTTTTCCCCAAAATTGCAATTTCGGGGCCCCAAAATAATTTTGCGTGCAAGTATATTGCTGTCTTTATTTCTCTTACTGTTTTTCTCATTATCCAAATTTGCCAAATTTGGATACTCCAGGGACATTAAAGATGCTGAAATTGAAGACTCAAAAAAATTGGTTATTTTAAAAGTTCCTTTGGCAGCTTTGGCAAGTGCACTGGAGGCACCAAACTTACAATAATAAGTTGATTTTGGCATATTTTTGACTTTTCTTATTTTTTTTTTTGGTTTCTTCCATATGAGAATTGTTGCAAGTAGGCATGTGCATATCTTTTCTTCTTTGTTGATTTCTTTATTTTCTTCTTGGTCATTGTCTTGTTCATCAGATTCTTCTTGAAATTTTTTATCTAAAACATTTTTTTTTCTCATTTCTTCTTGACTGCTTTTATTTTCTCATTATTATATTTTCGAAGTATCAGGTATTTTTTTTTGGGCATATTTTATTAAAGGGAGCCTTAGTACCGATTTTTTGATCATAATTATTGATTAATCGGGTTTTAATGTCATATTGTTTCTTTTGATTTAGTCCACAAAAGGTAAAAGATTAAAGGAAAGAAAGATACACAGTGGAATGAAAGGGCAAAGAAACAATTGGAAGTTAAAATATCAGACAATATTGGTTAATAAAATTAAAGAATGTGACATATTATATGTCCCATTTTCAATCAATTATATGAAAATACTACTTTTTTAAAACCTAATAACGTGATGATGTGTAATTATTTTTAAAAAAGGGAGTCGGCATTTTGTAGCAAATTGGTCTAGCTTCAAAATGCCAGTTTTCTTTTTTCTGTATTACCTATGTATAATTTTGGGTTACATTTTAAAATATTTCAATTTTTAGGTGTCCTACACTGTATATAAAAAATTACTTAAAATATTGTTATTTTATACTTAAAATATATTTAAAATATATTTAAAAAATATTTAAAAAATACTTAATTTAAGTAATGAGTAAGTATATTTTAGGTATATATTTAAAATATACTTAAAATATTATTAAAACATATTTAAAATTAAGTATGTTTTAAGTATATACTTAAAACATACTTATTTATTACTTAAATTAAATATTTTTTAAGTATATTTTAATGTATTTTAAGTACAAAATAATAATATTTTAAGTAGTTTTTTATGAATATAATTAAGTATATTTTAAATATATTTTAATTTATTTTAATAATATTTTAATAATATTTTAATAATATTTTAAGTAAACTCTTTCTCTTTTGTCATAAAAAAATCGAAAAACAACAAAAAAATTTAAAAAGGTTCAGTGCCATAAAAACATTAATGACGTCGTATAAAGAAGACCAAGGCTTAAGTATATAATACCACTCTTTCTGAGGCAAGGGGCTCTGCCGGACGAGACTGAGTTGGGGGCCTAATATCTACTATATACTTTCGCGGCAGCTTTCCTCTAAAAACAGTTCTTTCGTCTTGGGAAGAAACACTAACAAAGAAAACTTCGGGTAACTACTACAACACTCTGAAACGTAGTGAGGAAGTGCGACTTTGCGAGTGGCGAAAACTTGGGACACTTTTCACTCAAACGACACGATACAAAAAATTCATAAAAAATATTTTCTTTTGTCTTTTACTTGGAGCTTTACTTTTCATTTTATTTTGGATCTTTCTTTTGTCTTTAATTTTGGGAAACAGCAACATGAGTTACACTCTTTAAAAATAACACAAAACACTTAAAAATATTTCCTTTGACTCTTTTATGGTTTTTCAACTTTCACTTTATTTGGGTTTTTTTTTTGGTCTCTCTTTTGGTTTTCGTGAGGAATTTTCAAATATTGGTTTGCCCCCAATTTTGGTCACGTAAGGGAATTCGTTACACTTCAGATGTAAACAAACTAAATTCGATGTGACAATAAGGGGTAAATTTTGGTTACATGTAGAAACATTACACAGCGGATGTAAACAAACTAAAAGGGTCACAACAAGGAGTTAATAATCACATGATAAGATTACATAACAATAAATTGGTCAGGGGAAAAGTAGTCAACACGTGACACTCGGAATAATTCTTCGCCAATGGAACCACTTAGATACGCTTGGTCACTTACTTTGATCTATAAACGTACTCGACAGGGGGTACCTATAAGTGAGAAGTTAAACAGCAAGTATCAGAACGCTAGAATTCGGCAACATGGAATACACTCTCTCTCCTGGAGCCTAGGTGACAAGTAAAGGGATTGCATAACAATAAATTGGTCAGGGGAGAAATAGTCAACACATGACATTCAGAACAAATTTTTGCCAATGGGATCACTTAGATATGCTTGGTCACTTACTTTGATCTATAGACATACTTGACAAGGAGTACCTATATGTGAAAAAGTTAAACAGTAAATATCAGAATGTTCGACTTCGGCAATATAGGATACATTTCTCTCCTGGGGCCTAGGTGACATTTAAAGTAACGAAAGGGGACGTGACGATAAGTCGGGGAGGACAGAGTGGGATTAAAGGGGTTGTGGTGTGTTGGAAGGTTAGGGTTTGAAATTGTTAGATGGTTTGTTGGGAAATGTGTTAGATGGTGAGTTGATGTTTGGTGGGTTGTATAGTAGTTGTAATTTTATTTAGGAGATGTAGGTTGGTAGTAGATGAGTTGCTGTGGGGATTGGAGTTTTTATTGGAGTTCAGATTCCTTTGGGCGTGCAAGATCCTTAGGCGTCTAACATAGCTACCCTATATGAGTGATAAGGGAGGAGATTAGGTATACAAGCTAAAGACTTAGTCATTTTCGACAAAGCCTTGGGATATACCTTACAAGAGCGGTAAAGGAGCAGTCTTTTAATGTAAGCTGATGCAATTGACATTTGCGACTCGGTATTCCAGTTCTCCTTTTTTTTACCTAGACGGCCGTTGACGCGTGGGGCAATTAGTTCTTAAATAATTTGGCAAATGTGGGGTTTCCTCTTGGAATCACATTTCATAGTCCTTAGCAAAATTGGGTCGTGGGTTAATCTGTAAAATTGTTTTTTTATATGAATTAGCTCTACATCAGGAAATTTTAAAAGACGAAAATTTCCGGAAAATTTTTACTTCGAAAATTTTCCGCAATTTTTCGCAAAAATTTGTGGAAATTTGTGCAATTTTTTCGAAAAGTTTCAAAGTGAAAATTTCCGGAAGATTTTCGTATAAAATTTGCGGAAATTTTCACTTCAAAAATTTTCGAAAAACTTGTGCAAATTTTCGCAAATTTTCGCGAAAATTTGCGAAAATTT